>BQNB010112549.1:0-22128 GCA_026074375.1 Tanacetum coccineum | reverse complement strand
GTAGAAGTTTATCTGGAAAGACTAGTGCTCTTGACAAACTTCTTCTTTCTCGTGCACAAATACTTTAGGGCATGTACCATCAAAGGTATGTAGACTATGTGGAGTTACTCTAGGAAGACTTCACCTATAAGATTGACAATAAAGACTTCAAAAGGCAAAAAAAGATGTACTACCCTCGATTCAAAAAAGTTATCATTCACCACTTTCTCATTCAAGAAAAGACACTTTCATGGAGAAACAAGATTGGGATGCACACCTCAAATGATGACTACTTGATTAACACCTTAAGATTTGTTTCAAGAAAAGAAGCATCTCAGATATATGGAGCTGTTCTACCTGAATGTTTGACCAGTCCTGAGATGAAGGAATCCAAGGCTTACAAGACTTATCTTGGCTATGCTACAGGTGCTGTACCTCCCAAGATTGCTAGAAAATTCAAGAAAGCCTCTCCAACTAAGAAGGACAATGATCTAGTCCCTATAGATGAAGAACCTGTCACAAAAGGCAAACGAATCAAGAGATCTGTCAAGAAGTCTTCAACAAAGCCAGCAACAAGTATCATCATCAGAGAGCCTCCAGTGGAAACAAAGTCTAAAGGAAAGGAAAAAGAAAAGGTAGATGTTGCTCATGGTAAAGGAATTGAGCTATCTGAAGTAGCTTTGACTAAAAAAGCTCAGCTAAAAGAAGTGAGAAAGAAGAGCTTAAGGGACTTTCACAAGACACATCCTAGTGGTTCTGGTACAGTTGCCGAAAAACCTCCAAGTGTTGAAAATATCACTCTTATCGTCACAAGTAAAGGAATTAGTGATAAACTAGGGGTTCTTGATGTGACAGAAGATGACTCTATTGAGATTGAATCTGAGTCTTGGGGTAATGATGAAGACGGCAGCAACAACGAACAAGGGGCAAGTAATGAAGGCAGTGGACAGGAGAATGAAAGTGAAGAGCATGAATCTGATTCAGAGCAAGATGAAGAATTTGATGATGATAATCAAGAAGAGGAGGAAGTTGATCAAGAAAATGAATTTGAAGATGATGAGATTGAAAGTGATGAAGATAAGGGAATGGATGACACTATCGACCAATTTGATGATGATGTAGATGCAAGATTGAAAGAACCCACTCAGACTGATAAAGAGGCTGTTCAAAGTGAGGGTGCTGATGCTGAAATGATTGACGCTCAACAAGAGAATGAAAATTTGGAGACTACTCAAGAACAAGTTGTTGAAGATGCTCATGTGACAATTTCTACTGTTACAAAGAAGACTGAAGTTCCTGCTACTAGTTCTTCTCGTTCATCCGACTTGGCATCAAACTTCCTAAATTTTTTAGATATTCCTTATACTGATGCATAAATTATTTCTCCACTAGATGTTCATGTCCACCATGAAGTCCCAAGAACTCAGGCACCCACTCTTCTTACAATACCGGTCTCTGTTATCACTAAATCATCACCTGGACACACAAAAATTCCTCAATCATCATAAACCTTCACACCTCTACCAATACTGACAACACCCACTCCACCGCCGACAATTAAAACCACAAATCCTATATCTACACTTCCTGACGTTGCATCAGTCTTTCGATTCAACGATAGAATAACAACATTGGAAAAAGAAGTTGCTGAACATAAAAAGGACCCTCTACACACTCAAGTGAAAACTTTAGTTGATGAAAATCTAGATACACGGTTGGGAGAAACCAGAGAAGAATTCATGAAATTCCTTTCAGAATCTCTCACGACAAGAATCAAAGAGCAAGTAAAAGATCAACTGCCTCAGATTCTGCCCAAGGAAGTGTCTAACTTCGCTCCACCTGTGATTGAAGAGTTGATTAAATAATCACGTGATGAAGTTACTCTAGCAAAGGTGTCTTCTCAACCACATTCTACTTATGAGGCTGCTTCTACACTTACTGAGTTTGAGTTAAAGAAGATTCTTCTCGACAAAATGGAAAAAACTGAATCATATCTGGCAACTCCCAAACACCGAGATTGCTATGATAGTTTGAAAAAATCTTACGATCTTGACAAAGATTTATTCTTCTCTTATGATGTGTATTCCTTGAAGCGAAGCCGCAAAGACAAAGACAAAGATGAAGACCCTTCCGCTAGATCAGACCGAGGGTTAAAGAAAAGAAAGCTAAGCAAAGATGCAGAACCAACCACTAGTCCGAAAAAGAAAGATTCAACGTTTGGCTCTTCTAAAGGCTCTAAGTCTCAACCGAAATCTTCTGGAAAGTCTGATCAATCAAAGGAACCAGTGTTCGAGATTGCGGACTCTGACATGCTACAAGATCAAAAAGGGAACATGGGTGACAATGAAGATGAACCAAGGAAAGAGACTGTCTCTGGACGTGACTGGTTCAAGAAATCTATACCACCTCAAGAACCCACTGACCCTAACTGGAATATTGGCAAGACTACTCAGGAAGGACCAACTCAAAATTGGTTGATGACTCTAGCAGCTTCCACTTCTACTAATAAATCGTTAAAGGACTTTGATGAATTGATGAGCACTCTAATAGACTTTTCTGGATACATCTTGAATGGGCTAAAATTGATAATTTAACTCAAGAAATCCTGCTAGGACCAGCATTCAGACTACTCAAAGGCACATGCTCTAATTATGCTAAATTAGAATATGACTTTAAAGATTGCTATAATGCTCTTTCAGAAAAGCTTGATTGGGAAAATCTTGAAGGCGGTGACTATCCATTTGATCTTTCCAAACCCCTTCCTTTGAGCAAGCGTGGAAAACGTCAAAGAGTACCATTCGAATTCTTCATCAACAATGATCTCAAGTATCTACGAGCAGGAATTTTGACTATGACATACACGACGTCTACTACCAAGATAAAGGCCACTAAGTATGATCTTCCAGGTATTGAAGACATGGTTCCAAACATATGGAGACCTGTTAAAGTTGCTTATAGATATGCGTTATGGGGTGTCTCACATTGGAGACAACAACGTAAGTCCTTTTATGCATATGCAAGAGGCATGCAATCAAGAGGAGATGTATATTCTACAAAGCATATTCTGGCAGTCACTCATGTCAAGGTAATGAAGAAACATAGATACGGGTACTTGGAAGAGATTGTAGTGAGACGAGCTGATAACATACTATACAGATTCATGGAAGGTGACTTTCCACGACTTCGGATCAATGATATCGAGGATATGTTAATTCTTGTGGTTCAGAATCGGCTCATAAATCTTCTAGGGGATGACGTTGTTGACTTCGCAATAGCACTAAGGATGTTCACCAGAAGTTTGGTTATTCAGAAGCGAGTTGAGGATCTTCAACTTGGAGTTGAAAGTTATCAAAAGAGGATCAACGTTACCAAGCCTGATACTACAAGACCAGATCTTAGAAAAAGGCACCTGTACACTCCATACAAAGACCCTCAAGGATTCATTTAAGTCGACGACCACAAGAGGAACAGGTTGATGCGCTCTGAAGAACTGTACAAGTTCAGTGATGGCTCGTTAACCAGGCTTCTTTCTTCGCTCGAAGACATAACCAAGAATATCAATATGGAGTACTTGCCGAAGAGAAGATGGAGCAATTTGGAAAAGAAAAGAGCTCATTTCATGATCAATGACATCAACAAGCTGTTAAAGGAAAGGAGGATGATAAGGAGTTTGGAGAAATTCGTTGGCGGTAGACTATATGGAACTGACCTCAGATTGCTGCAAAGAACAATATGACTTTGTCATATTATGTTCATATCTCAAAGGTCATTTCGTATATCATAAACTTGTGAATTTGTATATAAGTAGTGTAGACTTATGGTGATAATAAGGTGTGCTCGAGTATAAAATTTTCAAGAATTTCTTAGTAAATTCAAATTTTTTTAAATTATTATACTCAGCACAGTCTTATATTCCCTCAAAACTTGAGGGGGAGCATTAAAATGTTCCTTATAGTAATTATGTAACATTTTATCCCTGAACGTTTAATCAATTGATATCCAAAATATCAAGGGATTAACATTTTGGATAAGGGGAGAAAATATGATTAAACTGAATCTTAATTGTATTAACATGTGATCGTATAAAACGGACTCAATGCACTCTAACACTTAGCATGTACTACGATTATGGTGCACATGTTAAGGGGAGCCTTTTAGTGATGATGAAAAACTCTCAAAGTGTAAATCTTTTGATATTTATATCAAACACTTTGATTGAATTTTTTCAATAATTTTGGTTTTGATTGTGATGGAATACCCCAAAGACCGACCATGTACTTAAATTTATGGAGTTATAATGTGGTTAGGCATAGGTATTCAAATCCCATGATCCAACCAGAACCGGATGGATCTACCTAGGGATATCCACTAGTTAGTGTAGAAGTCCTTAGGTATGATACAAAAGGAGAAAAAGTGAGAATCGGGAATAATGCCGACTGAGATGGAGCTAACACTGGAACAAACCCAACAAGGTGTTAGTTATGAAGTCTCGGTAAGCATTAAAGGGGTTGAAGAATGAAAAAGAAATATAAGGATAAAGGGTGAAAAGAAAGAAGCCCTCCATACATTTAGGCAGAAACCGGGTCAATACATAATCTGTCGGAAACACTAAGGTGTTGTCTGACAATGAAGACAGTCATGGACCCAGTGACGCCATGCACAACCCTCCCTAGCCACTCAAGGTCTCTCAGCAGACTCTTGTTTCATTTCTCATGGAGATTACACGCATTTCTATCGACTTTCTCACTCCGAGTTAGTTGATATTGAAAAGGTGGTAGTCTGCTCCAGCCTCCGATCACTAAAAACAAAGTGCACTATTGAGTCTAGAGCCAAAAGAGATCATCCATAAATCTCATTAGGACACTGTAGCTGCTACCTTCTTTTTCAGTATATGGTGGTGACTCCACTTTAGTAGAAGGTCTACCTCCGGATCTGTTATTGTCTTGCTTCCGCTGGATCAATGGGATCCCAATCTCGATTTCCTAGGTATTCTTGCACTGTTCAGTAACTGAAGCTACTTGTTCTCTTTCACTACACCAAACCCATGAACTTTCACCCAAACGCATATAATTGATTCCACAGGTACCATGGGCATGCCTGTTGGGGCTTTGAAAAACTTATTGCCGTACCTTATTATTAGAAAAAAAGGGGAGCACTTTGATCGATGTCAACACAAAAACACTTTGAAAAAAAGACACGTCGATTGGATTTTCAAATCAATTTTTTATTTCAATCGGTGAGATAGTAACTCGCTGGTTCACTCATATCGTGCTGTCTGCTTTGGGACGTTCCGATAGTGAGAATATGCTGAGTACGATGAATCTGATATATATGTGTTAGAAAGATTCAATACTACAGCTGGAAATCTTGTCAAGAAGATTCTTCTTAAGATTGAATCTATCTGATCACAGGTCGATCATCACGGATTCGAAGGTTACTCCAACCAAACACGGGCGAATGACAAATCCATATTCGTCCCCCTGCGTTATTGCTAACTATTTTATTTTAGGAATATTTAAAGATAGCGATGGAGGTACCTGGTTCCAGCTGACTCATAAGATTCATAACCACATGCTCATACCCAACCGACAAATATAAAGACATCATGAAAGCTCAAGTACATGTTTCAAGACTTCCGCTACTCTGATACCATACGTCCTTGAAGCGACAAAGTGTTGAAGTTAAAGAAATTCAAGAAAGATGCATTATTAAAGCCTTTCAAGAGTATCAAATCAAGAAAGGTATGAGCATGTCGGTTCAGAAGTCACAAGTTCACGAGATGGCAAAGTACAAATGCGATACAAGATTTATTCTGGTTGATGATTTCAAGAAGCACAAAGAATCACAATACATGTCAAGATAAAGATGAACATGCTCACCTCAAAAGTCAATGATCACTACATCAATCACAAGTAATGATTGAAGTCAAAGGACTACGAGCTCAATGACCAAAGTTAAAAAGCATAGTATCTAAGGTTTTATTTTTTGTAAAATGGAGTGACTCCCTTAAGGGGAAATTGTTATAAATAACGGAAAAGTATCGGTCACATTCCAAATATGCAGTCAACGCTCGGAGTAACTAGTAAATGCTTATGTAGTATAGCTAGACCGGTGCCAAAGTTATAATGTAAGCCCAAATATAACCCGCCCAAGGCCGGTTAGCTGAGGGAATATAAACCCTCTCCATAGAATGAGAGGGGTGTTGGTTTGTTCATTTGTCACCTTTCTTAAGCTAATATTACATAGTTTTTTCTCTCTCTCTAATAGTTCATCCAACCACATATTTCTTTCTTTAAAACTCTAAGTGAATCATCCATACTTTTGTAAGATTATTATACAAAGATAAAAGATCGACAATTGTAACTTCAGGTTTAAGCTCCGGTTATTATATTAGAACCGGTAAAACCTCATAAGCTTTTATTACTCCGTATTAATGATCACATATGTACATCACAAGTCTTAAATAAGATAATTAAAATGGGATAAGCATAATAGTGAATAATAAACAATGCATGGGACAATATTGTTCAGCTAATAAACAATGCACGGGACAGTATTGTTCAGCTAATAAACAATGCATGGGACTATGTTATTTTGTAGTTTTTGGTGTCTGGCCTTGACTCTCTTTCTCCTTCTCGAAATGAAAAAAAAGAGAATTTGAAAGGTAAAAACAAAAAAAAAAGCAGAAAAAAGTTGTTTTTGGGTTTTGCTAAACAATGCCTACTAAGCAAAGTTTAGGGGGTATTTAATAAACACAAAACTTCCTAATTAACTAAAAAATGCATTAAATACACATTAAATGAACTCGTAAATTACTATATTTAAACATGATATTCACTTGAATTAATTAAAATATTCTTTTTATAGACAAATTAAACCATGTAGTATCGCAAAACCCTTTTTATTTTATGTCCCTAAGTCAGAAAGAAAGGAAAGTAAATATGACCAAATTATGCACAAAATTAAACTTCTTTTCAAATCATCCTACTTTGAGAAGAAAATTAAAAAGGGAAATTTGACATAATTTCGTTTTCTCTTCTCTTCAAAAACACATGAGAACATGAATATTTTATTATTTTGTCTCTTGTTCTCTTCTTTTCTCTCTAAATTTAAACTCGAAAATGAAGTGTATTTTGTGCTCTTGATCTTTTATTTTCTACGGGCCTGTTTAATAAAATTATGTTTTGCATTTGATGACAAGAGAAAATAAGTTAGAGTAAACTGTAAAAATCATCTCAGTGGTTTGTCAAATTTGGCACTAATCATCCATCGTTGATCGTATGATCATGTCAAATTTGGCGCTAATCATCCATCGATGATCATATGGTCATGTCATTGATAAAGATCTAAGGTGTCAAGACTTTGGGGATGTGATTTGCACACTCTTAATTTTGATTGGGACACTCATTGTACAAGCAGATAAAACACTGTGTGAACTCTGATACAACTATGTAATGCACAGATGAGAGTGTCTAATCAATTTTTAGAGTATACAAATAAATTCCTTTTGCCAAGCACTATTCCCGGTCATATGATCGTACCTCACACAAACCACCCCCTTTCCCACATATGTTCAATCACACAATAAACCAACTCAATTCTTTTATTCAGGTTATCATCCTCTTTCACTTTAGTTTTCACTTATTTTCTATTATCGTTTACTACAACAAATAAAAATTAACGATAAAATATCCCAGATTCTTAAAAAAGAAGAAGGATGTCGATACAAATTACATAATCAAATTTTACAACACCAGAATAATAGAATATCAATTATTTTCCTCCATATTCACAACCCACCTCCTCTTGCAACAATCGAGCTTCAGTGAACCGCCGTCGTCAGAACCGGTTTTAACCGACCTACATCTTTAGAGCATCTTATTTTAAGTATAGATCGATTGTTTGAGGGTAAATTTGTGAGTTTAAAGTATCGGAGTGCACGTATTGACATTTCTAAATTTAAGGGTTTTTAATACTTTTTATGTGTGAAATTTAGGAAAATTGAAATTGTGTCTGTAATTTAGCGAGTGGAATTTGATAATAATAAAGAAGTGGAGTTGGTATGCGGATGAAAAACTAATTTGTAGATGGGTTTAGGATTAGAATTTGGATTTGAATTAGGATTATGATTTAATATAGGTTTTGAAAAAAACGAGGAGAGAAAAAATAATGTTTATTTCAAAAATATATTTATTGAAATAAAATCTGCTATTAAATGGGGTAAAAACAAATGAATCAATTGAGAATATATGGCTGAGATTCAATTGAGACACAATAAGTAATATTTGATTTGACCTAATATTCGGATCCCACCGAAATCCCACCCATTTACTCTGGATTAAATATTTGGCATCATGCCCTCTTTTAAATCTAAAGAGATGTTACCAAACAATTGAATTTGCATGTCACTAAGCCCAAACCCACTAAAAGACACGTACCAAACGGGCCCTAAAAATATCATTGTTAATAAAGTTTCGGTTTGGTTAGCTTTAATTTAGGGTGCGTTTGTTTTGCTTACATGTTTGGAATGGTGTTAAGATTTGGGGTCCGTTTGTCTTAAGGGTTTTGCTTTTAAGATTTGAATTTTAGTCAAAATACTATGTTTGATATATAAGTGGACAATATTTATAACCGGGGCTCATCCCCAAATATAAAGGATTTTACAAACCCACTCATGAAGAGTTGGTTTATATGTAAACCCTCATAGAGGTCCCACATCTTTTTCTTTTCTAATTTTGAGAATCGAGTAGTAGTATAACAACCACATGTTATTTTTTATTTAATTTATAGATCATTTATTTTTTATTTTTATGTTTTCATTTAATTTTAAAAAATATATAAACTTTTAACCCTAATCCTAACCTAGCATAAAACAAACAACTTTTAATATACTCATTCAATTACTCTCATATGTTTTCTTTTTAATCTAAACTAAATCCAAATCTTATCCCAAACCTATTAACAAAACAAACGCACCCTTATCTTTCATCAAAAACCATGACTATGCCTATCAATTACTGTAGTGACACCCATACATCAATAACAAACAATTTTTTACTATCACATCAAATCAAAAACTATACCAAACCCCATACCAAACACGTACTAAACTTTAGCCCTCTAGGACCACATCAGAAATTAGTAAGTCCACCTAAACCGGTAATTGATGCATTGATTGTAGCATTAACTATGAACACCAAACAAGATATGATAAAATTTGGATTAGTTGATTTGTCTATAAACGGAATGTTTTAATTAATTCAAGTGGAAATCATATTTAAATATATCAATTTACGAGTTCATTTAATGTGTATTTAATGTATTTTTTATTAATTAAGAAGTTTTGTGTTTATTAAATACACACTAAACTTTGCCCAGTAGACATTGTTTAGCAAAACCCAATGAGAAATGATAATTCCTCACATTACTTCTACTTTTGTTTTTACTCACAAAATCATGACAAATGTTAAAATTTGACGGTTTAAATACGAGAAGATAATAAATGGAAAAAAAACATATACTATAATATAATATAATATAAGAAGATATATAATATAATATATAAAAACTCTAAGTAGATAAAATTTTGAGTAAACAACTAAAACCATCCATGTGGTTTAGCAATTATTATTCCTGAGAGGGAAAACGTTTAGCAAATTACATCCCTCCGCAACTTAAATAACCAATTTACCTTTGGGTTAAGTCTATATATTACCAACCAACTTTCAGAATTTTACACATATAGGTAACGAACTTTGGATATTACTAATCTGGTGATTGAATTTTTCAAAATTTTAAAGATATAGGTAATATGACTGTTTGATTCCTAGTTACAACTTGATAATGACCGACACATCATTAATTTTTTTTAACTTGTTGGATATACCACATCAGCTGTTGACTTATATTGACTGATGACATGGATTTATTTATCTAGTTAACAAATTTCCAGATGTTGACTTATTATTAATTTCCACCTGAAAATGAGAAAATTCATGGCCTTAACTAAAATCCCAAGCGTCTTCAACTTATTACTATAATCCTCCCAATTAACAACACGGTCATCAATCCGATACTCGCTAGCACCGACGCTTGTAATCGCTCGAATAAACAACAAATCAGTGCCGTCAGTCAACCTATAAACTACCTTAACATAGGCCTTACGACCTCTTTGTTCCTTTTCGCGGTCATCGAAAGCGTAAATAAGATACTTTAACTGAGCGCCTCTTAATTAACCTGCACGAACACCTAAAATGAAAGAGATTGCATCCATTAGGTTAGATTTACCAGAATCGTTAGGGCCGATTATGACAGTGAAGTCATGAAATGGGCCGATTATGGAAGTGGCCTTTTTATGATTTGAAGTTTTCGAGTTTGTTAGAAAACAAGAAAAGTGTTGGTTACACGCTCATAGTTTATGTTTAGTCAATGTTTAGGGACTTATAAGAAATTATTGTAAAATACCCTTTCCGTCCCTAGGTTAACCTAGAAGCTTCCCTTGACCCTATAAATAGAGGCCTAAGGGAAGGGAAAGGGAAAAGGTTGATGATTTCATATCTCTAAATCTAATCTTTCTTTCTTTCTTTTTCTCTCTATAAATCAACCCACCCCTCTCTCTCCCAATCGAATCTCTCTCTACCCTCACTTTCACGTCTTCACTTATTATACATTTTTTTTACTTTTTTTTTAAATAAATAGTGTGGGTGTTTGTATGAAATTTATTGATATCTTATTTAATTGGTATCAATCACCATGGGATGATTAGTGGTGTTTTTGTGTGTGTTTAAAGCTTCAAAGTTTTTAGTTTTCTTTATTTTGTGGTTCGCGTATATACATCCATAATAGGATGATGATTTCAAACTTTATGTGCTCAAAAACCATCAAGGTTTGATTTCTATGATTCCTTAAGTGTATTAGAGGTAAGAAACATCAAAAAGGTTTTCACTTTACTTGTGTTTTAAGTGTTTTTAGTGAAAAAGTGTGTTTTTTATTGTTTTCGGATTAAAAAGTAACAAACTTGTGCAAACCATATCGATTATACAAACTAGCAACTCTAGTTTGTTGCACAAGTATACTAAGTGGGTTTAAAGAACACAAAGTTGTGATTTTTGTTGGTTTCGGATTGAAGACACAAACTTGTGCAAACCATTTCGGTTATACAAACTAGTAACTCTAGTTTTGTTGCACAAGTTATACAAAAAACGTGCGAACCACGTTTTCCACAAACTTTTTGTGGTTTATTGTATTTCACAAAAAAGGCTTAGCTGAACCTAAGGGGTCCAGCCGAACCAAGACATGTCAGCCGAACCATCAAGGTCAGCCGAACCAAGACAACTCAGCCGAACCAAGACTGTCCAGCCGAACCAAGACAGTCCAGCCGAACCTTCATTAGTTTAGCCAAACCTCCTTGGCCAACCGAATCGAAACCTCACTATAACTGAACCACAATTAAACCCTAGCCGAAACAAATGGAACTTTAAGCCGGACCTAAGTAAAACCCTAGCCGAACATCCATATCTTTAAGCCCTAGTTGACCGAAACTAGGGTTTGACTATTTTTAGGGTATTCTAGTGTGCTTTTAATACAAAAGTTTCAATCTTTGGTAAACCTCAACCGATAAAGTTTCGATCTTTATTCCCGATTCACTCAAAGACACAAACTTTTAATCACTAAATCACTAAAACAACAACAATCAAATCACACAACACTTCTAATTCATCGAAATGATCCGTAATATCATTTCATATAAAGACTAACCAATCAATTCATCAATGGCTACAATGGCAGAGAATGTTATTGCAGCATGTTATTGCAGCAGGTGCTGAAAACCGACCCTCGATGCTCGAAAAAGGCATGTATGATAGTTGGAAGACTCATATTTGGCTTTATATTAAAGGTAAGTAGAATGGTGAAATGTTAATTAATTCAATCGAAAAAGGTCCTTTTCAACTCAAGAGAGATTACTATTCCAGGCATTGATGGTGCCACAGATGAAAAATGTAAACAAACAGTAGAAGATCTTTCTCCTACAGAAAATACAAGATACGATTGTGACATCAAAGCTACTAACATCCTTCTTCTCGGATTACCAGATGACATATACACTCTTATTAACCACTATCAAACTGCAAAAGAAATATGGGATTGGGTCAAAGAATTGATGGAAGGCACGGAGCTGACACGTCAAGAATGTGAGTCAAAGCTATATAATGAATTCAATAGATTCACATCTGAGCCTAGAGAATCAATCCACTCATATTATTAGACATATGCTAAATTGATCAATGATATGAACATCATCAAGATGACTATGTCAAAGATTCAAGTCAATACAAAGTTTGTGAATCATCTTTAACGCAGAGTAGAGTAGTTTGTCAAGATGCTAAGCATGTAAACGATCTTCATCATGTCAACTTCGATCAGTTGTATGCTTTCCTCAAACATAATGAAAAAGATGCTAAAGAAGTTTGATAAATGCGACAACGATGTTAATACAAAGTAAACCGTAAAAACGTTTATCTTTATATTTTATGATCTCACTTTGTTTTGTCGATAACAAAACATAAACTTATCAAACAACAAACTCTAAACATTTCTAAGCCAATAGTTTTCTGACACACCAAAACTATTTATAAAAACAAGATTCTTCTCATTCACAAAATCTATCTTGCAATTTTCTAAAAATGATCTTAAACACTTTTTCCATAAATTTTACCCTAAAAACAAAATATTTTTTACAAAAATATTTCTTCATAAAACTTCCTTCCCACTCATAAAATTTAATCAAAAGATTCTCCTTATTATTATATTAGTTTAAATATTAAAAAGTCAAAACTTATTTTTGGGTACTGTTTACTGGTGCTATTAATATAACATACCGGTACCTTTGGGAAACAGCATCGGCAGTTCTGGCAAATAGTAACATGATTATTATATTAGTTTAAATTCAAAACGTATTTTTGAGTACTGTTTGGTTGCTCTTAATACAAAACATTTTATTAAATAACGGTGACTTTGCAGTAATCTCACAGTCAGTTCCGGCAAACAGTAAAATTTTTGGCTATAAATACCAACTCATTTCTTTTGATTACACACACTTCTTAATACAATTCTCTTTCTAAATAATCAGTTCTTAACTGATCTTCTATGTCTACTTCTCACTTGTTCTAAGCATTTAGTCTTTCTAACATTTTTCTTCTGTCTAGATCTAGTTACCATTGATCTTCTCTACTCTACTATAATGCTTCTTGTAGAACATTCATGACATTGTCGTGACGACACCAAAAGGTCTTTTATGGACAAGCTCGCGAAAATCTCTTAAAGCTTGGATCTATCTTCCATCTTGTGGCAAGCTTCTATGTCTCAAGATCTTCTTCATCTTGTCTCTAATCTTCAAACAAAATATCTTAGAAATGTCTAGATTTGGTTTGGTGACGTTGATATAAAAACAATATATATGTGTATGTTTGGTACCTAGTAGAGGACAAGCATTGGTGATGTGGCGAATGGTTTAGGATTTGAATAAGGGGTGTTGTAATGTGTAGTGACCAACAAGTTGATTGGTTATATTATGTGGATCCCGGTGTTTACTTGCATCTTGGAAAATAATTTAAAAAAAAATCAAAAGTGACGTTGTGTGGCTTCTCCGCCGGTTAAAGGAGATTTGGTGATTAGTGTATTCGAACTCTCGAGTAGGTGACTCGGGGAGTGGAGTAGGGAAAGGAAGGAGTCCTTGTAGCCGAACCATTATAAATAACCATGTCATATATTCTTTACATTATTGCTTCCATTATTTCATTCTAAACATATCATATCACATCAAACAAAAATAAATACACTTTTGTGAAAATGAATAAAAGAAAATAAAAGTTAAAATTTTAATTTGAAAACTATTCACCCCCCTTCTAGTTTTTACAATTGGTACCAGAGCAAGTTACCGAAGATTTCAAAATATACTGTAATTTTCAAATCTTCAAAATCCAAACTAATTTAAAAAAAAATATTGCATATGCATAAATATTTCTCTTTACATATTTGTTGTTCTTCTAAAGCTTAGGTAAAATGGATATAATGGAAGATATGTTGCTATTCTAATTCGTAGCTGATTCAGGTCGTCGGAACCACCGGTGCTATTGTCCAAGAGCACCGGCTCAGGTTTTCGACAGCATAGGGTGTCTGATGTGTATATTGGGCTTATGCATTTTTTTGGGTCTTAATCAAATAGTTTATAATCTTAAATTTGGGCTAGACCATATTGGATCTCAACCTTTTCTAAACTTATTTTTTTGTCAAAAAAAATTATATTTTTATCTTGACATCATGTATCTTCTCAAAACGACTTTCATGGCCGATCACTCTAGATCTATACATATTAAGCTGCGGAAAGGTTTAGGCCAAGTATGTTTACAACTTTATGTATAGTGACATATCTCTTTTAAAAGAGACCTATTATCTAGATGATTCATGATCCGATTTGATAAGATCTCAAATATGTCAAGCCATGGTATCAAAAAAATGTTTCCTTCGTCTCAAAATCTTTTATATATACTTTTCTCTGCTGTTCATTTTCATAAATAAAGGGATCTCGTGCATATTATCCTATTGCTTGTCTTCATTTCAACGATGCATCTAAAAAGGTACATAAAATCTTTCTTAAATCTTGTCTATGTGATTTTTGAACATGTGATATATATCCATTATAAAATGTGAAAGGTACTTGTAAATATATAATAAATATGTATAGACATATATATTTTTGCACTAAATAATATCTTTCCGGATATTACTTCCTTTTGAATCATTGCCTCCTAACTCGTGCTCGATACTCTGTCACATTTTTTTGGGTATAAAAATCATTTATTCAAATTTCAAAACTATCCTCACATTTCCCCATAATCAAACGGCCACCTTCTCCAATTATAAAACTCCCTACTACTCTCCTCTTCCACTCAATCACCATTTCAAATTTTGCTCACAACTTTCCACTTTCTCCTCCAAATCTCTAACCGGTGCGCATCATGGAAGCCGTAATGGAAATCCTTAGTCCCGTCTTGATCGTGATCATCATCTCGCTCGCGATGCTCCTTTATCCCATGATCAAATTCCCAGACCGTGATGTGTTTTTCATTCTCGCATTTTATATTACCATTGTATTTCCTATTTTATGTATCTCGTTGTACATCGAATCTTTATATATGGAATTTTAATTTCTATCAGTCATATTTTTTTCATCTAGATAGTATCGTCTCGTCGCGCTCAGAGAAAATTTAATACCGCAAGACTTACACATCGTAATCCACTTTCTTATTAAAAAAAGGGGGGAGGGTAATAAATAAAAAGGGTCACAACACTTAAAGAAATAAAAAACAATGTAAAAAAATATATTTTTAATAAAATTTTCTTTCTTTCAAACTGTGTCCTTTTTCGGTGCCTTTCATTTTGCAAGCCGGTGCCATTTAATGAACAACATCGGAAGAACCGGCCAACTGCAGAATAAAACGTCTTGTTCTTTTTTTCTATCTTCTCACTGTTTGAAAATTTTATACTCCCAAGAAACACCATTGACGATTTTCTGAAGTCATTTGACCAATCCTTCTTCCTTCTGTCAAAGTGTTACATTGTAAGTATTAATCAACACTTATTTTCTTACTATCTATCTTAATCAATTAAGTTTATGTTTCTCAATTTTTTTATGAACCCTAAAATGCAACAATCACTTAAATCAACTAATTAGATATGTAGAATAACTACAATTGTTTTTTTTAACTCGGATCGAGACTAAGAAAACAATCCATGCACGTTTTTAAATCAAACTAAGCCGAATTGTTAATACCCGTAAAAACTTATAAATCTCTTAAATAATTTTTTTTCTAAAACCCTCTATAATTTCTGTTTTCAATAGGTGCACCATGCCCAACGCTCGTGACGTGGACCACCATGACACCGCCTCTTACATTCTTTTGTACCACCGCACCGGTGGGTTCACCGGTAACGAAAGGGACATCTACAAATCCCTTGTGAACATACTTATTTCTGGAGGGTCGAGTGTGATCCCCGACTTCTGAAGTGAAACCATATCTTTCCACCTACTTTTAGGGCCATTGGCTTTGATTGTCTACTTGACATTGACGAGCAAATTTGCCCCGTCTTCGTTCTTCAATTCTATAAGAGTTTCCGTCTCATTCGAAACCTTAACGGAACCATTTGCGTGAGGTTTAACTATAATTTGACCAATGTCGGAAACCATTCTCACTCTTGAGAATTTTGCTCAAATCCTTAGAATCCCTTGTGAGGGTGTATGTCTATACTCTCACGAGTGGTCTATCGCGTCTCTTCAAAGAAGCCTTGATCCTCATCCCAATCTTTATCCCCATCCTATCGAGGAACTATCCTTGGTTCGCGACGCATTATTCAAGGAAAGACCCAAACCAATTCTTTGAAAAATCAAAGGTGACAATGAAACCCTTGAACTATTTCAAATGCTCAACACCGAGTTCAAGGAAACCTTCAAAAAATGGTACATCATTCTCTATAAAAATGTCATTTGTCTCACCGGTCACAAAAATCATCCAAACGTGTCTCTTTGCTACATGCTTTATTGTCTCTCCATCGGCAAACGCTTCAACCTCGCATACTACATCACCCACCGAATGATGAGCGTGACTAAAAGTAGTCAAATGACTTCCATATGCCATGCTCCTCACTCGACTCTTCAAACATGTTCAAATCAATCACCCATATCCTTTGCTAAACGAGTTTAATCTTGTGGATCATGTGATGATTCCTCTTTCAAACAAAAGGAAAAATCACATCAAGACTAAAGGTAAAAGACCACGTCTTCCAACTCCAACTCCTTCTAATTCTTCCGGTTCTTCCCAGTCACCTCCTAATCAAGGAACTAGTACCAACCCAAGAGGTGATCCTATTGACAACAACACTCTTGACCCCATGGCCTATCTTAACCAACTTTCAGTCATCGAAGGAGGAGAGTCACCGGAATTCAAGCAAACCAAGGGGTTGTTTAAATGTCTCTTCTATTTCCTTTGCAAGAAAAAGTAAGGAGTGATGTCCGAAAAAACATTTTATGATTTGGTATGTTCCAAAAACTATTTTGGATCATGTATGGCTTGGTACAATGTTTTGAATAATTGTGTTTGAATCATTTCCGTCCTCATTAGTATTAAGAGGATGTTTTCGTAAGTAATAACTTATGACTATCTTTGGATGTCCTTTGCATCATTCTACCTCTATCATAGTTTCTACATGTGTTTATATGTGCAAATGTGTTGTAAAATGGTGTGTGCAAAATCCTAATTTTCGTTTAAGGGGCATTTGGATAGCTTTCACTTCTAGGTCTAGCAAAATAGGAATAGGCTTAACTCTCCCTAATCATACTTAGAATTGAAAACATTAGCTTCCTGCATATTCTCTCTAGTGTCTAGATTAAGAATACCAAAACTTGGCCAATTTTGTTCATCTACTGCACTGGCCGATGCTCTTTGCAGCAAGCCGGTGCTGTTTGGCCAAAGGCACCGGCCAGCCGGTACTACAGTAGGCGTTTTTCCGTTTTTTGAGGTTCTATCTTTTCAAACCAAATCCATAAACATGCTCATTAGACTTGCCTCATTACTGCTAGGTAGTTGGTTTTGCCTTGTTTGACCTTAAAATGGGTTATAATGATTATGTTTAGTGAAAAAGTAGTGGTTTAAGCATTTAATGTTTTGTATGCATTTTGATTATAAATTAGGGGTTTGAAAATCATCTTCCTCACCTCTCACAACCTGCAAATCTTCTCTATACATCCTATTCTCACATTCAAAGACAACAATGTCCTCAAGTGCTTGCTCCTCTACACAAAATCCATCTAAAAAGGCTGCAAAAGTCACATACATTGACCTTACTTCCAATGAGGACTCACCACAACAACCCCATACCACAATCGACACCACCCTTGCTCTTATAATTCCACCACCTATACCCAACATGGTAGAGCCTTTTGCATCACCTTTGGCTCCAAGAGCCCTCGTCTTCACCACTCCACCAAACACCCCCAATGACCTTCATCCCTTTCTTTCTTCTTTGAATGATGCTCCACCTCGACCAACGAACCCATCTCCCTACTCTTTAACACAAAATCTTCCTCAACCATCTCAAAATAAAGCTCTCGTTGAGCCAACTATTCCTTCACTCAACCCAAACTCTCACCAAGTCAATGCTCAACCCAACCCTTCTGTGGAAAGGGAAATTATCCAACAAGAGATCTATGATCTCTAAACCTACCACCAAAACATTCAAGAGGCTATCAACAATGCACAACATGTGCAAGATAGTCTCATTCCACCTACCTCCATCACTCACATCCAAATGCCACCACCTTTCTATCTAACTTCTACTCCTATCCAAACACCCCCTTATGGTCCTTCATTCCCACCACCAAATGTTTTTGGACCTCTTGACTAAAGTCTTTGGCTTGAACAACCACCACAACCTCTTGATCACACTTGCCCACATTACCAAAAGACCGAGTACATCATAAATAATTTTTAAACCAAAACTAGGTTTATGCTAAATCATCTTTTGGATCGCCTTAACCACATTTCAAACCGATTGCCTAGAGACGATCACTAGGTCTAAGAATGATTAAGGTTTAGACATATTAAGGGATTGCTAAAGCATGATTTTAGTTTTAGATTGGCACTAAGTCAATTTTATTTTTTACTTCATGTTTTTGTAATTCTTATAACTTTAAATTTCATGATTATGATTTCTTATGTATCTTGATTGTTTATTTGTCATTTAATTATTCATGGTTCTTCATTACATGTGTATTATGTGAGAATGTTGATTGAAATTTAAAATTCAACGGTTGGCGGGGGGGGGGGGGTGGTCCCGCCAAATTTTTTGATCTGTGCTGACTTTCTTCAGGTCAGCCGGTGATGTCCATTAACAAACCGGTGCCATTTATGGACAACACCGGCAAGCACCGGCCACACTGAAATGTTCCAATTCTCTCCTTTTTTTCATATTTCTACTCAATCTTCTTAAAGTATACTATCAAGTGAAGGTACTTTATCCAAGAATGCACCTATTAAGGGGGAGCAACATGCATGATTCTCAATAAAGTCAACCAATAACAATTATCCTCTATTGACTAACCTCACTCTCTTTAGCATATCTTTTACTTTTGACATAGTTTCAGGGGGAGCTCTCGTCAAGGGGTAGCTCACATTTTAGTTTCCCTTTCGTCATTTTTTTGTGTGTGTTAGTTTTTCTTTGACGCTCTTTTTGTTTCGACAAAAAAGGGGGAAAAGAAAGTAAAAATTCCAATTTAGAAACGCTTAGACTTTGTTGGTTTTTACTTTATAAATTTATGTTTTGTCATCAACAAAAAGGGGAAGATTGTTAATACAAAGTAAACCGTAAAAACGTTTATCTTTATATTTTACGGTCTCACTTTCTTTTGTCGATAACAAAACATAAACTTATCAAACAACAAACTCTAAACATTTCTAAGCCAATAGTTTTCTGACACACCAAAACTATTTATTAAAACAACATTCTTCTCATTCACAAAATCTATCTTGCAATTTTCTAAAAATAATCTTAAATCACCTTTTTTCATAAATTTTACCATAAAAAGAACAAAATTATTTTTTAACAAAAATATTTCTTCATTAAACTTCCTTCCACTCATAAATTGATCTAAAGATTCTACTTATTATTATATTTGTTTAAATATTAAAAAGTCAATAACTTATTTTTGGGTACTGTTTACTGGTGCTCTTAATATTAAACCCTAACCGAACCACAAAAGGAACCCTAGCCGAACCTAAATAAACCCTAACCGAACCTATTTCTATTTGAGCCCTAGTTGACTAAAACTAAGGTTTAACTATTTTTAGGGTTTTCTAGTGTGGTTTTTATGCAAAAGCTTCAAACTTTGGTACACCTCAAACGATAAAGTTTTGATTTTTATTTTGGGTTCACTCAAAGGTACAACTTTCTGATAACTAAATCACTAAAACAACAACAATCAAACCACACAACACTTTTTTTCATCGAAAAAGATCCGTAATATCATTTCATACAAAGACTAAACAATCAATTCATCAATGGCTACAATGACTGAGAATGTTATTGCAGTTGTGTTGAAAACCGACCTTCGATGCTTGAAAAAGGCATGTATGATAGTTGGAAGACTCGTATTTGTCTTTATATTAAAAGGAAGGAGAATGGTGAAATGTTGATTAATTCAATCGAAAAAGGTCCTTTTCAACTTAAGAAAGAGATTACTGTTCCAAGCATTGACGGTGCTCCAGATCAAATACGTGAACAAACTGTGGAAGATCTTTCTCCTAAAGAAAAGTTAAGATACGATTGTGACATCAAAGCTGTCAATATACTTCTTATTAGATGGTATATGTTGACTTAATAACACTGTCTTATAAACCACTATCAGACTGCCAAAGAAATATGCGGACGGGTCAAAGCATTGATGGGGGGAAAATCACGGAGCTGACACTTCAGAACGTGTGTCTAAGCTATATGTTGAATTGATAGATTACACATTCTGAGCTGGAGAATATGCACTATATATTAGAGATATGCTAAATTGATCAATGATATGAACATCATCAAGATGACCATGTCAAAAATTTAAGTCAATACGAAGTTTGTGAATCATCTTCAACTTGTTTGGAGTGGGTTTGTCACAGCTACTAAGCAAGCAACATATCTTCATGATGTCAACTTTGATCAGTTATACGCTTTCCTCAAACACAATGAGAAATATGATAAAGAAGTTTGAGAAATACGACAACGATATCCGGATTCTCTTGCCTTAGTTGCCAACACCTATAATCCACCTCCATCTTACAGCAGTCAAAGGTCACAGTATACTCCTCTTCCAACTGAATATTATCTAAGTCAACCATATCAACCAAACACTCCATTACCTCAACAACAAATCATTCATTCACTTTTACAGCAAAGCTATGAACCACCTGTTGTTCCACAACAATCACATGCACCGTTAACACAACTTGATTCTGGATTTGTCATACCATATTTTCTCCCAACAGATGACCTAATAGCGAGTCTCAACAAAGCTATGTTGTTTCTCGGTTCAGCTATTACCTCAACATATGCACCAACAAACAACCAACTCAGAACCTCGTCTAATCTAAGAACTTAAGCAATAATTAAAAATGGCTAAGTTACAGTTCAGAATGTTCAATGAAGACAGTCTTAGGGTTATGCGGTTAACACGAGAAAGAGTTAAGCTACGGGAATAAGGGCTATCAACACTGTTGGAGATGCAAACGCAAATCAAACAAGAGAAATCAGGTGTTACAATTGCAAGGGTAAAGGTCACATGTATAGCAAGATTAAATAATAGATTTGGCATACGGGAATAGTATATGAAATCGCAAAGGCTGGAAAGAGATTGGAGTTAAGCGTGGTTAATACTTAATAAAGCACCTTAGCAATTACTAGTAATGACCCTATCGACCTTAGTCTTGTTTTTTGCTAGCTTTAGTCTAGAACTATACTATCTTATTAAACGTCGAATATCCCTAGCCAGTGAAATAGTGGCTAAGCAGTGTACTACAAAGAAGAGGGTGAAAGATTCAGAATGGTTTAAGGAGAAGATGTTACTTGCACATGCACAAGAAGCTGTAGTTGTTTTGCATGAAGATCAACAAGATTTCTTGGCAGACAGGTTGGAAGAAAGGAAGACTGTGATGATCTTCAGCTACACACAACGTCAAATATCAATGCATACCATGTTGATGCATATGATTCAGATTGTGATGACGAAGCTAATGCAAGTGCAACTTTCATGGCAAGTCTTTCTCCCGCATGATCAATCAATGGAGATACAGTTGGTCCAACTTATGATTCAGACATACTCTCTGAGGTACCTCATTACGACACTTATCATGAAACTGATGTGCTTAATTCGGATGTTCAAGAGACGAAATATTCTGAACACTTTGTTTCCTATAATGATTCATATGATGAACTTACGAGTGACAACAATGTTATCTCCTATGCTGATTATACGGTTACTACTGAAAACGATGTTGCTTAATATGTTCCTCCTCCTGCACAAAATAATTCAATGATATTGTCTGTAATTGAACAAAT
>BQNB010112548.1:0-22128 GCA_026074375.1 Tanacetum coccineum | reverse complement strand
ATTATCGATTCACGTTTATCTTTGCATAATTAATAAACGGCTTAGATTTACGTAGAGACCCGACTTAAACATTGAGGACAATGTTTCGTTTTAGTTTGGGGAGGGAATCTATCGATTTGATGTTACCTGCTTATTGTTTTGTTCTCGCGTACCCGTTTTCCCACAAAAATAGCAAAATTTTAAAATTTTTTATTTGTAGGAAAAAATATATTAGTAGTTAAAAAAAATAAAAATAATAAGTGTTAAGACACGAATGTAGGTTTTCCGTTGGTGAGAATAAGAAGTAATTTTTGACCCGATCGAACGTGTAGAGTTCTAGCTTTTTCCCTTAACAATTAATGATGATAGTTTGTGCTAGTCTCATGTAGACTTTAAACATGCTAGACTTGAAATCATTAGTAAATGAAGACTTGTGCTAATCTCAAGTAGATTTTAAATATGCCGAGTTTGATTTTATATAGGCTAAGTATTTGCGAATTTCTTTATTAGAGGTTTTAAATTGCAAAGAGTAAGAGATGATAGTGTTGATTATAAGTTAGGATGCTAAACAAGGTTTATTTGGAAAACTTAAAGGCTTATAAAAATAACTTGTGGTTTTTCTTCCCCGAAGTTCTTAAAATGATTAATTATACGTGTTCTCTTTAATTTTTACAAATTAGAGTTTTACTCTTAAAAGTCTAATCAACATATTTAGAGAAAAAGCTTTATCGATGAAGTCAACATCATTTATAAATAAGAATTTTAGTTCAAGTTTATACTTTGGTTTTCTAAAACGAAATTTTTCTATTTGCAAAAATAGTGAATAAAAAATGTAGTTAAAAAAAATGAATATGAAAAAGAAAAAATATAGTTGGTGAATTAAAAGGATGCAAGTTATAAATCCTTAGTGTTAATAATAATATACAAACTCCATCGCAATAAAGTACATGGGCATTTGTCGGTTCGCTCCCGATGTGACATCGAAAGAAAGGGTGGAGGATGTATATTTAGGGTCGGTATCATAATAAGTACACGGACTCTTGTCGGAGGCGTGGCCGATGTGTCGTCGAAAGGAAAGTGATACCGGTTCCTAGCCTAATATGTAAATATAATGTATAGTTAAGTTGCAAGTTAGAAAATAAATAGTAAAAGTTTCATTCTCAAAAACCAAAGTATTCTTTTTGAACCAAAATTTGCAAAAGTCTACAAGGCTTTTTCATCGGAAGTTCATGCGTTTCGATTATTATTCTCCGGATGGGGTCTCAAAAACCTTAGCACTTACCCGATGACGGTGGGATGCTAGAGAAGAAAGTCATTCATAGGACAAGTAAACTAACGATGTCTTAGCTAAGGAGGTTTTTGTTTGCTTTAAGTTATGATCTTACTAAGTGATTAATATATTAGCCCAAAAAGCCCATGTGTAAAGCTTAGTCGGATTTCAACTATCTAACTTTGTGGATTTAATGGTTTAAATTAATTTGAGCACACACACTTAAATATATGATTTATGTCAGGAAGAGAAATTCACAAGTTGTAATTATAAGTAGTCTTAGCATCTTAGCTCGTACTTAACGGTGATCTTATTTTTAAGCTTAGTATGGGAAAAGTGAAAAGTCGGGAATGATGAAGTTATCTTTTAGACACTTAATCGTGCTTTTTGTTCCATGATCCTAAAAGTTACCACTAAGGTAATGAAAACAATACATTATGTCAACACAAGAATAAGTTGTAGTTAGGTAGTTAATTATTAAGAAAAATCATTAAAAAAAAGAGAAAAGTTTTGAAAATGAGAAATCGGGAGTTTTATAACTTGTGATCTCTTAGCTCTCTCAACAAAAATCTTTGCTACTTTTCAAAGGTTTAGTTTAGGGAATTTTGATAGGTGTAAAATACACATATCCGTTAACACCAAAAATGACCCTAAATGACCAAAAACACACTTAAAATGGCAAAAATATGCTTGTTTTGTGTTTGTGTGTATGTAGGTACGGATAAGACAAAAATTACAAGAAAACCGTCAAAACGGGCAAACACGGACATGAGAACGGAAGAGTGTGCAAGAGCCGGAAGCCAAAGTCAAAAAGTCAACCCTCAGACAAAATCAACACTAGAAGACAAAGACCCCAAAGTTTCAAATTCAGTCCCTTAAGTTTCAAAAGATTACACAAATGGTCCTTGAAGTCTTAATGGGCCCTTTTTACCTTAAAACCTCACCCGGATCCAAAGCCCATACCCGGCCCAAAACCCTAAATCCCATTACCCTTAATAATTAAGTCCAAGGACCAAATGTGCCAATCCTGAAAGATGTTATACATTTGATGTGTATTACATTTACACCTTATAAACCACAAGGACTCATTTTTCCATTGACCCAAAGTTTAAAACTTTTACCCCGTTCAGTTAAAAACAAGCGGGAAAATTCGTTTGTACTGTTCATTCATCTTCTCCATACACCACGCAGTCAAACAAAGGGTTTTTCTCAATTAAAGGGCGATTTAGACAATTCAAGGTATAATAAACACCTTGGCAGGTTAAGACGTAATCAAACGCTCCTTATTGGCTAATCCCCACAAGGGAAATGCCACGTTGGACATGAGAAAACACATAAGGAGTGGATTTTTATACTCGGGCTACTCTTAAAAGAAGCACAGGGGTCACATCACGGATTGCCACGTTGGCAATCCGTGTGTGCACAAATATGATCCAACGAACATAATTAGAGATCCAATCATTGAAGGAATTCAAGGGGTGAGATTAGAAGGAGCATGGGAAGCACTCAAGGGGCTAGAAGGTTCAGCAGCAGGCTATAAAAGGCTCTCTCTCTCTCTCACACACACGGGGGGAGATTTTAGCTTTTCAATTTTTAGTTTAAATTATATTTTTAGCTTAAGCCTAATGTTTAGTTAATTTTTAGCTTAAATCCATTGTAATTTTCATTTCAGTAGTGTAATAAAGCTTTTAAGATTAATGAAATTGAGTTTTTTGTCCTAAGTCTCTACTTGCATTCATAAACTTTCATTTATAAGTCACTATTTCTCAATAAGCTCTCAAAAGCTCTCATGAGTCTCTAAGCTTATGATAGAGCTAATTAGTTCATTTAACTTACTTTAATCCTAAAATCAGTTTAATACCTTTGATACTTGGACTTATAAGCTTATGGAAGGAGAGCCAATTATGGAAGGGCTCTCATGGACTTTACTGGCTTATCCTTGGATAAGCCAGAGCTGTTGATAAGCTCTATAAGCACTTAGCTTCTGTTTAGCTGAAGCTTTAAGTAAGTTTTCTTTTAATTCCTTGTTCCTTTAAATTTTAGCTTAAAAAACTGCTTTATTGCTTATTAGTTTTAATGTGTGCTTAGTTGCTTAATAGCTTTACTTAACTGCTTATCTAGTTGCTTATCTGTGTTTAATTTTGCTTATTAGTCATCAATTTTAATCTGTTCTTAGCTTTATAGATTTAGATCTTAGTTTTTCAAAATTTAGTCTAAAAATCTCAAAAACCAAAAAATATAGTTAGCATAAGTTGTAGATTAGTGTTTCTAGCTTAATAAATTGTTAAAATCTGTTTGTTAAGCTTGTAATAAGCTTATTATTATCTGGTTATAAGTTTTCAAACATTAGTTTTCAATTCATAAGCTAAAATAAAATCTGTCAAATGTATAAAGGGGTGTTTGGATTATTGCACTTTGACCTCTAAAAGTCAAAGTGACTTGTGCTCATTGCTTGAGATAGTTTCATGATCATTTAAAATCAGTAGAAAAGGAGTTTTCAGAAGTTAGTTTACAAAATTGAAGAAGTTAAGGCCAAAATTCTTAGTGCCAGCACCAGGGTAGTTTGTTGCTTATCTGTTGATTGTTATAATTTGACTCAAGCTCTTTTAAGCTTGATACTTGGTGGTATTAGGTTTGTTTACACTCTTTGAGTGGATTTTATGCAGTAGAAGCCACCTTGGTCTACTGCAATTGTTCCTTGTCCTTTTGATTAGTTGCATAAGCAGTAGTAACCTCAGTTACTACTGCTGACTTTTTGGCTTCATTTAGGCTAGTAATTTTAGGATTTAAGGTCTTAAATTCTGTAGGCTTTTAGTTAAAACATAGCTTAATATAGTTTTAGACTTATTTTCAAAATTCTAGCTTAATATCTTAGGTACATTTTCTCTTAAAGTTCATAAAAAATCCAAAAAGACCAAAAACAGTAGGAAGTAAAAGTAGTTTTTTAAATTTTGATTTCTAGCTTTAGGTGTTTGTTTTTATGGTCTATAATAGTAGTTAATACGTAGATAGATAAGTTTTCAAAAGCTCAAATTCAGTTCTAGCTTATAGTGCTTTTTAGCTTGTTAAGTTTTTGAATGTATTATGCTTATTTCTGAGTTTGCAGGTTTAATCATTAGATTCAGTTAGGATTAATTGTTAGAGAGGTGAGAAGCTTATTAGGATTAGCTTATAGACATCATAAGCTAACATAGGACAACTTTTGGTTTTAGATTTGAGCTTATATTGAGCTTTGTGCAAGTGATTTAGTGTAAACAAGCATAACTGAGCTTAAAAGCCCACTTTCTGTAATCAGTACTTCAAAATCTCTTTTAAAGCTTATCCTTATGTTTCAGCTTATGCTCCCTTCATTAAAAGTGCTTAAATAAGTGTTTTCTTTCAAATTGAGCTTTTGCTTTTCAAAAATAAAAAATAAAAAAAAAATACAAAAAGGGTGTTAGCCAACCTCGAACCCACGACCTCCCACACACAAACCCAACGTGTTAACCAATATGCTACAATAGCGGGGCGGATCATCCATTCATATCTTTCTCCCATTTTAATTCTTGTACTGTTTTTATTTTCTTTTTACTAATAGCCGTAGCTTTTTTATAGCTTATTTAGGGCTTATTGTTTAGATTTTTAATAGTTCTTATTTTTCGCTTAAAGTCAATGTTAGCGTCTTAGGATTTTTCCCTGTTTTTTCACAATTTTCCTTAAGTATTTTTTTTTCTACATTTTTTCTTAGGTTTTAAATTTCGATAAAATTACATTATAATAGAAGAAGTTTCAGGAAAAATACAAAAAATAGGTTTTTAGTATTAGAACGAATATTTTGAGGTTTACAATAGGAAAATCATTTTCAACACTTTTAGATTTTAAGTTTCATTTTTAAGCCTTTTTTTTAATTTTAAAATTAGGATTTTATTTTTAAATAGTTTAAAAATAGGTTTTTGGTTTTTAAGTTACTTTAGACTTTTGTAAGTTTAAAATAAATTCATTTTTTCAAATTTTTAGACTTAATTTGCTATTTTTTAGGATTTAATTAGATTAAAATTGTTTTTAACTTCATATATAAATTCAATAAATAATCAAATAAAATGTTTTTCTTTTTCCTTCAAATTTTCTTTTGTCTCCTAATTTAGGTTTTAGAAATTTAGTTTTCACTTTTTAGGAGTTAATTTTGTGTATTTGCTTATTTGTCGCGTTTTATTGCTCCCGTTAATTAGTTTAGTGCTTAATTGCTTTTGTTTGCTTATTTTAATTGTTAGATATAGATAATCAAATCAATCTTTTCTTTTTACAATCATTATTCTAAATAAAGCGTGTGGTTTCAAATTCAAAGTCGTTGGGAAACGGACCCGGGAAAGCATCTTCCCGGTTTAATTCGTTTATATATAATATATATATATTATATATATATATATATATATATATATATATATATATATATATATATATATATTATTTAATATACACATTATATATATTTTATAATATATATTTATTATATATATATATACATTATATCTTCCAGAGTGATTTTTCTTAGAGGAATTTGGGATAGTTCTTTTATTGCTCTTTTTGATATAGTATATTTTATATATAGTAAAATATTGCAATCAATTTTGGCTCATTGCCGGGGACTTGTGTTAAAGATTCCTTCGTTTACGTTTGTTGATTTTGGTTTGAAGATCCTTTCGTCCTCGAAAGTTTCATTTTTGTTAAATATTTCAAAAATCATAAAAAAATATAAAAAGTAACAATATTTTCTTTTTTCTTTTTTAGTATAGGTTATCATATAAAATATATATAAAAAAACCAAAAATTTTATAAAAAAAATTATCCTTAAAAAATAATAAAATAAACAAAGTTGGTAAAAGAACACCAACATATAATACTCTCAATCGAGGTATTATCATAAATAAGTTCCGGTGAACTTGAAAAGTTCCCAAATCGAACCAAAGATTCAAAACCTTGCCATTTGTGTCACTTACGATGTACGGCTCGTCTTAAGAAGCAATTTTAGAGTTCTGAAGTATTCGTTATTTGGTTTAAGTTGTCTTCCATGTATCCGTTTAAGATAGATTGTTAAAAATTCAAAAATCCAAAAAAATTAGTGTAATTTTTGTTTTTAATTTCTTTTCTCTATTTTTAGTGCATGCGCACTCGTTCTTAAGCTAGAAATCGAAATCGTCGACAACAACAAATAACACCGGTTATTGTTGAGGAACCAGACGTTTTTCTAGTGTTTCCAGATGGCAGACAATCGTACATGGCATTCAAATGCTACAAGCTTCCATCGAGGGAATGAAGAGCACTTGTAGTTACCACTAATAAAATGCAAATAATTTTGAACTCAAACAAACTTTGATTAATCTTGTTCAAAGTAATCAATTTACGGGTAGGCAAGACCCTCATAATCATCTCCGATTTTTCAACAAGGTTACTTCTACGTTTAGAATCTCCGGACGTTCTGAATACGTCGATTAAGCTTTTGCTTTTTCCTTTCTCTCTCGAAGGTGAAGCCCGGACTTGGCTTGATAAAGAACACCTCAGACTCGATTCTAACGTAGGGATGATCTTTGTATCGAAATCATATAAAACCAATTCTTGTTCCACCTTCGAAAACAACTTACCTTCGAAATAAAATCACTATCTTTCTTGCAAAAAACCAAATGAAAACTTTCTAAGAAGCATGTTGGGACGTTTTAAAGGACTTTTTCGTCAATGTCCTCATCATGGTTTCTCGGAATTACACCAACTTGATACAGTTCTTACAATCTCTTTGAATATCATGATCAAGATGCTTTAGTTCCACCGCGGGTGGAAATTTTCTTTGGATAGATTGCCTAGTGATGTTTAGCCATTATTGAGAGTAAATCCAAAGGTTTCAATATTCAGAAGTCGGTGCAATTAGAAACAAGAGTGTGTACGAATGCTCCTCTTTCTTACTTCTATCCTTCTAATTCTTTTGATTTCAACAATCTCGTCGCTTCTCTTGAAAGATTTAATGGATTATTCGGAATGAGCCGATTAGAAACGATGATTAGTGAAAAAGAATGCTTACGAATCCTGCTTTTATAAAAAAAAACCCCCCGGTCAAAGCAGATTCGAGAAGTTTGTGGTACCATTGTGTGTTTTTTCAAACACATAATTTCAAAATTGTCTGTTAACAGATGGAATGAATTTTGTTTTTTCATGATAACATTCATCAATTTCCACAAAACTGCCGCCGTTGGCAACTCCGTGTTAAATGAAATCCTCCTAATTTGGCAAAATCACACTGAGAACACCGGCTTTAATCAACCAAATGTTCAATACAACCAAGGAAACACAAGCCGATAATCAAGGAAACAATTTCAATTCGAATCAAAAACCGCCCCCGCCCTTTGGGGGCAATTTTAACCAAAAACCGTCCAAAACAATAAGGAGCCGTTTATAAAGCCCCACCATACCAACCACCAACAATTCAACCTTTGGTTAATCAAGCTTACCTTCCGTTTCACAATTCAAAGGTGTTTCTAAAAAAAAAAAAACCAAAAATGGATTTGAATGTTATTTGTCTAAGGTTAATGATGCTATCAGAATAATTTGCAAATAAAGTTAGACAATTTTCAAAGAAACCATAAACGATTTTTCAAAGGAGTTTACAATGATTCTCAAAAGAAAGCCAAGTGATTTCAAAACATGGTTGATGCTAAGTTTTATCCAAAACTATCATACCAACCATGCTTCAAGTTCAAAGTTCTGTTACCAAAGCAAATTCCATTCCAAACTTAGGATCGAAGCCTTGGCAATTACCACACGAAGTGGTTGCCTCATATGATGGACTCCAATTCACATGCCGGTGGTGGAAATGGAACCAGAACTGGGTAACAAAATGACTTACGGTGCTTCCCAAACACTGCAAGACATCCAACATCCTTTGGTCCCAAGATCAAAAACCAAGACAATGAACAATCAATGAGCTTTCATTACTCAAAAATGACAAGACTAGTTTGCCTTACCTTCAAAGGGACTTGCAAAAGAGAATACTCCGTGGAAAGGATGATATCCCAGCTTCCAAGTTTATGGAAATTTTCCGTAATCTTCACTTTGAGCTAAGTTTCGCGGACGCTCTCATTCATATGCCTAAGTTTGCTCCGATGTTCAAAAAGATGCTTAATAACAAAGACAAGTTAATCGAGTTAACCAAGAAACCTTTGAATGAAAATTGTAGTGCGGTTGTCCTCAAAAAGCTTCCGGAGAAGCTAGGTGACCCCGGTCGATTTCTTATCCCATGTGATTTTTAGGAGTTTGATAATTGCTTAGCCCTATCCGATTTAGGTGCTAGCATTAATCTCATGCCTCTTTCCATTATGGAAACGCTTGGAAATCTCGGGCTTATATGATACTAAAATGGTGTTAGAATTAGCCGACCGAACAATCTCTAAACCAACCGGTGTAGCCGAGAACATTTTTTGTCAAGGTAGGAAAGTTCTACTTTCTGGCCGATTTTGTTGTTCTTGATTTCATAGCCGATCCTCGAGTACCGTTGATACTCGGGAGACCTTTTCTTAGGACGGCTCATGCTTTGATAGATGTGTATGAAGGGGAAATAACCCTTAGACACGATGAGCATCTTGGACCCTTATGTGTGGTGGAAACTCCTTCTTTTTGTTCAAACATCTCGAATTGTTGAAGAAAGTTGATCTTTTGAGCGTTAGTTACGTGAAGAATACTCACAAGAAGTTTTAGGATTTTCTGACGAAATTGCATATGGCAATCCTAGCTCCGGCTATGATCGATTGTTTTAATTTCTTCTTCGACTCTCTCTCTTTGGGGATAGTGATTTTCTTAATTTGGAAGGGTTGGGGGGGGGGGAAAAAAAAGGGGGGGGGGTGGGATACTTTTCTTGCTTAGCTGTGATCCAACTTCACCAGACAATGATGAAGCTTTCTTATGAACCAGAGGGGGAAATTTCTCCTTTCTCGAATCTCTTCTCATTAGTGATTCCTTCGCCGTTCACTGAATCAAGGTAAATTACTTACGAGAAATCAAGGGGAAAAGAGCTTAAAGTTTTGTAAATCTAGGGCCGAATCTAATCAATGATTAACCTCCTTGAGGTTGAACTTAAAGACTTACACACTCATCTGAATACGCCATTATTTTAGCAAATAACAACAATGAGCCTGTCATTAATTGCCAAAGATTTGAGTGATGATGAGTAAGACCGCTCTCATAAAGGTTTTAAATCCCGAAAGGCAAGCCAATTGCTTGGGTAGCTCTCCGAACATAAAGGGTTTATAACCCGGAATATTTTGTTTCTCATAAGATTCTATGGAAGGAGGTTTACGAACAACGGGTCAACATCAGAGAAGGGTTTAATCCAAAGATCCATGCTGTCATTAAAAAAGTGGTTGAAACTTCTTGACGTTGGATTGAATACCCAATTCGGTAGTCCTTGGGTGAGCCCAGTACAGTACCTGTGTACCAAAGAAAGGAGGAATGACCGTAGTAACCAATGATGAAAACGAATTAGTGCCGACAAGACTTATAACAGGATGGATAGTATGTTTAGATTATCACAAATTGAACGGAAGAAACAAGGAAAAAGGCATTTCCCTTTTTGCCATTATTGGATTCAAATGCTTGGAGGACTGGTAGGAAATGAGTACTATTGTTTCCTCGATGGTTTCTCGGGTTATTTCCAAATTCTAATTGATCCAAAAGACCAAGAAAAGACCACATTTACCTGCCCATACGGAACGGTTTGTTACTGCCGCGTGCCTCTTTATTTATGCAATACACCCAGTGCACGTTTCAGAGGTGTATGATGGCAATTTTCCATGACATGATTGAAAAGACAATGGAAGTCTTCATGGATGATTTCTCGGTTTTTGGAAATTCTTTTTCTACGTGCCTCACCAATCTAGATAAAATGCTTAAACGGTGTGAAGACACTAATTTAGCTCTAAATTAGGAAAAAAGCCATTTCATGGTTAAAGAAGGTATCGTATTAGGACATAAGATCTCGAAAAAAGGAATTGAAGTCGACAAAGCCAAGATCGATGTGATTTCTAAGCTACCTCACCCAACCACCGTCAAGGGTTTCCGAAGTTTTCTCGGGCATGCTGGTTTTTACCGTAGATTCATCAAAGATTTTTCAAAGATTTCTCGACCCATGACCCACCTTCTTGAGAAAAACACCCCGTTTATCTTTTCAGAAGAATGCATTCAAGCCTTTCAGACTCTAAAAAAGAAATTAACCGAAGCTCTAATTCTGATTGCTCTAAATTGGGACCAACCTTTTGAACTCATGTGTGATGCAAGTGATTATGCAATAGGTGCGGTTTTAGGGAAAAGGCTTGAGAAGCATTTTAGTCCAATTTCTTTTGCAAGCAGACGATGCCGAAGCAGAAACAATTACACAACAACGGAAAAGAGATGCTTGTTGTAGTTTACCGCTTTTGAGAAATTTCGATCTATATTATCAGAATAAATCTTTAAGTGTTGTTTTACACGGACATTTTGCTTTAAAATTACCTCTTCAACAAGAAAGGTGCCAAAGCAGATTGTTAGAATGGGTTTTACTTCTCCAAGAATTCGATTTTATAGTGATTGATATGAAGGGAGCTGAAAATTATGCAGCCGATCACCTTTCACGTCTAGAAAACCCGTATGAGAATGTTTTTTATCCTAAGGAGATTAACGAAACCTTTCTTCTTGAGACATTGAATACGGTGACTTTTCTCATTATAACCAAAGTACTCCGTGGTTTACGATATAGCAAATTACCAGCGAGGAATATTCTCATCAAAGGAATGTCAAATCAACAAAAAGAAAAAGTTTTTCAAAGATGTAAAGTATTACTTTTGGATGATTACCTTGTCTCTTTTTGAATATGTGCGGATCAAATCATCCGTAGGTGTGTATTTGGCCAAGAAGCTCTTGAAATTCTCAAGGCTTGTCATGAAGGACCCACCGGGGGCCATCATAGTGCCAATATATCGCTCGGAAAAGGTTATTTGTGACGGTTTTCTTTTGGCATACATATATCAAAGTATGCTCATTCAATGATCAAATCTGGTGATGCATGTCAAAGACAAGGCAAAAAATTTCCCATCGAGATGAGATGACTGAAAATGTTATCAAGTTTGTGAAGATTTTCGATGGATGGGGCATTGGAATTTTTTTTATGGGACTTTTCGTCATAGAGAGGAAATAAATACATTACTTGTAGCCTGTTGATTATCTTTCAAAATGGGTTTGAAGCCAAGGCGCTCCCCACAACGATGATAGGGTAGTTGTCAAAATTTTGAAATTCCCTTTTCTCCCAATTTGGGTGCACCTTGAGAGCTATTTATAAATGGCGATCGTAGGTACCCATTTCTGTAACGACAAATTGATAAAGTCATGTAAAAATTTTGAGTCACACATCGTCTTCTACGCTTTCCACCTCAAACTAGTGTCAGTCGAGGTGACGAATCATGGACTTAAAAGAATCTTAGAAGGAAAGTTGGCATAAAACCGTTTGCCTCGTGGTCCGTGACAAATTAGGACGATGCGTTGTGGCCATTTGGAAACGCTTATAAGACTTCGATTCGGTAATGCACCGCTACAAGCTAGTTTATGGAAAATCATGTCACTTACCGGTTGAATTAGAAACAAGGCATATTGGGCTCTTAAGCATGTCAATTTCGATCTCAAGGACCGCGGTGTGATCACCTCGAAAGCTCAACTTATTGGAACTTAACGAGCTTCGAGATCAAGCTTATGAGAATTCTTTAATCTACAAGGAGAGGACGAAGAAACTTTACAACTCTAAGATCAAAAATTGAATCTTCAATGTTGGTGATCAAGTCTTACTTTTCAAATCCTGATTAAAGATTTTCTCCGGAAAGCTCAAGTCCCGATGGTCCGGGTCCTTTCACAATTACCGAAGTTTATCCTTATGGCCACACACAATATTGTACTAACCCGAGGTTCAAATTCAAAGTCACTGCCCCCTTCGTTTTAAGCATTACTATCGGAGGGGATATGTCACCAGTTGGTTATCCCGGATCTCCAAACTTTCCCTAAGGACGAATGAATTCAGGGATCGAGTCGAGCTTGCGACTCGGTGAACAAAAACAAGCCGCTTCGTGGGAGTTCACCCCATGCTTATCATTTTCTTTCTTCTATTTTCTAACAAATGTGTTGTGTTGTGAAGAGGCTTGTATTCTTCCGTTCTTTGTGTTTGTTGTTTGTTGTGATTTTTGTAGGATTGAACCAACAATTTTGAAAGGCTCTCGTGTTCATTGTTGTGTCCCGTTTCACTCGAGTTCCTATCCATTGTTTGAAATTAGTTGGGGAGAGATCTGATACCTTTCATCATTTTTTGATTCACGTCTATCTTTGCATTATTTATTAACGGTTAGATTTGCGTAGAGACTCGCCTTAAACATTAAGGACAATGTTTTGTTTTAGTTTGGGGAGGGAATCTATCGATTTGATGTTGCCTGCTTATTGTTTTGTTCTCACGTACCCGTTTTCCCACAAAAATAGCAAAAAATTTAAATTTTTATTTGTAGGAAAAAATGAAAGAATGAAAAAAATATTATTAGTAGTTGATATAAAAAAATAAGTGTTAAGACACGAATGTAGGTTTTCCGTTGGTGAGAATAAGAAGTAATTTTTGACCCGATCGAACGTGTTGAGTTCTAGCTTTTACCCTTAACAATTAATGATGATAGTTTGTGCTAGTCTCATGTAGACTTTAAACATGCTAGACTTGAATCGTTAGTAAATGAAGACTTGTGCTTAATTAAGTAGATTTTAAATATGTCGAGTTGGATTTTATATAGGCTAAGTATTTGTGAATCTCTTTACTTATGGAGATTTAAATTGCAAGAATAAGAGGATGATAGTGTTGAGTACGAAATTAGGATGTTAAACAAGGTTATTTGGAAAACTTAAAGTTATAAGAATACTTGTGGATTTTTCTTCTCCGAAGTTCTTAAAATGATTAATCATACGTGTTTTCTTTAATTTTACAAATTAGAGTTATACTCTTAAAAGTTTAATCAACATATTTAGATAAAAAGCTTTATCGATGAAGTCAACATCATTTATAAGTAAGAATTTTAGTTCAAGCTTTATACTTTGGTTTTCTAAAACGGAAATTTTTTCTATTTGCAAAAATAATGTGTTATTAGTAAAAATGTAAATAATATAAAAAAATGATGAAAAAGAAAAAATATAGTTGGTGAATAAAAAGGATGCAAGTTATAAATCCTTAGTGTTAATAACAAATACAAAACTCCATCGCAATAAAGTACATGGGCATTTGTCGGTTCGCTCCCGATGTGACATCGAAAGAAAGGGTGGAGGATGTATATTTAGGATCGGTATCATAATAAGTACACGGACTCTTGTCGTCAGGCTGTGGCGATTGTCGTCATTGATAGAAAAGTGATACCGGTTCCTAGCCTAATAATGTAAATAGTAATAATAATGTTGCAAGTTAGAAATAGGAAAATAAATTAGTAGTAAATGTTTCCTTTTTCTAAAAAACCAAGGTATTCCTTGAACCAAAATTTTAAATATGTGGATTTAATGGTTTAAATTAATTTGAGCACACACACTTAAATATATGATATGTGTCAGGAAGAAAAATTCACAAGTTATAATTATAAGTAGTCTTAGCATCTTAGCTCGTACTTAACGGTGATTTTATTTTTAAGCTTAGTTTGGGAAAAGTGAAAAGTCAGGAATGATGAAGTTATCTTTTAAGACACTTTTTCAAGTGTTTTTGTTTATAATCCTTAAAGTTACCATAAGGTAGGGAAAACAATAATTGTGTCACACTAGAATAAGTTGTGTTAGGTTTTACATATTAAGAAAAAATCATAAAAAGAGAAAAAAATCTTTGAAAATGGGAAATCGGGTGTTTTATAACTTGTGATCTCTTAGCTCTCTCAACAAAAATCTTTGCTACTTTTCAAAGGTTTAGTTTGGGGAAGTTTTAAGGTATTTGGTTATAAGGCATGTAATATTGCGTGAGGACACGCAATCGTTTAGTTTGGGGAATTTTGATAAGTGTAAAATACACATATCTGTTTATACCAAAATTAACCCTAAATGACCAAAAACACACTTAAAATGGCAAACATATACTTGTTTTTGTGTTTTGTGTGTGCATGTACGGATAAGACAAAAATCACAAGAAAACCGTTAAAAACGGGCAAACACGGATACGAGAACGGAAGAGTGTGCAAGAGCCGAAAGCCAAAGTCAAAAAAGTCAACCCTTGGTCAACTCTCAGTCAACCAAAGTCAAAGTCAACACTAGAAGACAAAAATCTAAAGTTACAAATCTAGTCCCTCAAGTTTCCAAAGTTACATAAATGATCCCTAAGCTTAATGGGCCAAATCCTATCAAAACCATACCCGGCCCAAAACCTAAGCCCATAACTCTTTTATATAAGTCCAGGGGCCAATTCTGCCAAGATTAAAAGTTATTTAATACTTAGGCTTTCACCTTATAAACCACAAGGACTCATTTTGCCATTCACCCAAAGTTTAAAACCTTTTACCCCTTTTTAGTTAAAAATTGGGCGGGAGAATTTGTTTCACTGTTCATCGTCTCCTCCGACTTACCCACAGGATAAAACAAAGGGCAAAGCTAAATTGAGGGGTAAAGAAGGCAATTCAAGGTAAAATGAACACGCTGGCAGGGTAATCACGTCATCAAAGATTCTTATTGATTGAAACCCACAAGGGGAATGCCACGTTGGACATGAGAAAACACACACGGAGTGGATTTTTATACTCGGGCTACTCTCAAAAGAAGCACAGGGGTCACATCACGGATTGCCACGTTGGCAATCCGTGTGTGCACAAATATGATCCAACGAACATAATTAGAGATCCAATCATTGAAGGAATTCAAGGGGTGAGATTAGAAGGAGCGTGGGAAGCACTCAAGGGGCTAGAAGGTTTAGTAGCAGGCTATAAAAGGCTCACTCTCTCTCACACACACGTATGTAGATTTTAGCTTTTCAATTTTTAGTTTAAATTGTATTTTTAGCTTAAGCTTAATGTTTAGTTAATTTTTAGCTTAAATCCATTGTAATTTTCATTTCAGTAGTGTAATAAAGCTTTTAAGATTAATGAAATTGAGTTTTTTGTCCTAAGTCTCTACTTGCATTCATAAACTTTCATTTATAAGTCACTATTTCTCAATAAGCTCTCAAAAGCTCTCATGAGTCTCTAAGCTTATGATAGAGCTAATTAGTTCATTTAACTTACTTTAATCCTAAAATCAGTTTAATACCTTTGATACTTGGACTTATAAGATTATGGAAGGGCTCTCATGGACTTTACTGGCTTATCCTTGGATAAGCCAGAGCTGTTGATAAGCTCTATAAGCACTTAGCTTCTGTTTAGCTGAAGCTTTAAGTAAGTTTTCTTTTAATTCCTTGTTCCTTTAAATTTTAGTTTTAAAAAACTGCTTTATTGCTTATTAGCTTTAATGTGTGCTTAGTTGCTTAATAGCTTTACTTAACTGCTTATCTAGTTGCTTATCTGTGTTTAATTTTGCTCATTAGTCATCAATTTTAATCTGTTCTTAGCTTTATAGATTTAGATCTTAGTTTTTTCAAAAGTTCGCCTTTAAAAATCCCAAAAACAAAAAAAAATATAGTTAGCATAAGTTGTAGATTGGTATTTCTAGCTTAATAAATTGTTAAATTCTGTTTGTTAAGCTTGTAATAAGCTTATTATTATCTGGTTATAAGTTTTCAATCATTAGTTTCAATTTACAAGCTAAAATAAAATCTGTCAAATGTATAAAGGGGTGTTTGGATTATTGCACATTGACCTCTAAAAGTCAAAGTGATTTGTGCTCATTGCTTGTGATAGTTTCATAATCATTTTAAACTAGTAGTAGAGTATATTTCAAGGATTAGATTTTAAAATTTCAAAAGTTTAAACTCTTTTAAATTGTTCCTGCACCAGGGGAATTTGTCACTTATCTTAGCTTGATCAAAATTGATCCAAGCTTGTTAAGGGTTGGTTTGTGTAAGTTTTGTGTTTAAACACACTCAAATAGAGTGTGTACTGCAGGATTTCCCTTAAGGAAACCTGCATTTGTGTTTTACTTTTTGTCAAATTGCATCAGCAGTACTAACATCAGTTAGTACTGCTGTCTTTTTAATCTTTCATTTAGGCTAGTAATTTTAGGATCTAGGGTTTTAAAATCAGTAGGTTAATAGTATTCACATAGCTTAATATAATTTAGGTCTTGCTTTATAGTTTCTAGTTTAATTGCTTAGTTGAATTTAGCTTAAAAAGTCATAAAATTAGCCAAAAAAGCCAAAAACAGTAGTTATATAATTTAGTCTTTTAAATTTTGAATTTTAAGTTGTAGTATCTTATTTTCTTGCTTGAATTTATGGCTTATGATTAGATTAATTAGTTTTCATAAGCTCAGCTTAGGACTTGGCTTATTTAGCATTTGAGTTTTTCTTAAAATTGTGTTTTTTTTAATTGTTTCCTGAGTTTAGCACTTTGATCTTTAAATTCAGATAGTGTAGAGTGTTAGTGGCCAAATAAGCTTATTAGAACTAGCTTGTAGACATTTTAAGCTGCTTAGAACATCTTTTGGTTTTTAAATTGAGCTTAAATTAAGCTGTGTGCAAAGCTTTTAGGTAAAACAAGCAAAATTGAGCTTAAAAGCCACTTTCTGTAAACAGCATATTCATAAGCTCTTTTTGAGCTTATTTCTCACTTTCAGCTTACATTTCTTTTATTAAAAGTGCTTAGAAATATGTTCTTAATAGGTTTTAGCTTTTAGTTTTCAAAAATAAAAAAAAGCAAAAAATGGGTGTATGCCAGACTCGAACCCAAGACCTCTCGCTCACATGCCCAACGTGTTAACCAGTTTGCTTCAATAGCTCATCCATCCATAACATACACCATTTAATACTTGTACACATTCTAATTCTCCTTTTTCTTTATAAGCCGTAGCATAATAAGCTACTTTCACAGCTTATTTGATAAGCTGAGCTGCTTCTTTTATTTTTCTAGTAAACCTTGTTTCATTTTAGACTTTTCCTGAATTTTTCACATTTTTCCCTTTATTTTGTTAATTTCTAGGATTTTTCGTAGATTTAAAATTTAGAAAATCAATAAAAAATACAAAAATAACTTTTAAAAATACAAAAAAATAGTTTTTAGCATTAGATTAAATACTTTTAGGTTTACATTCAGAAAAATCATTTTCAACACTTTTAGATTTTAATTTTCATTTTTGAGCTTTTAATTTTAATTTTAAAAATAGGATTTTAATTTTAAAAATAGTTAAAAATAGTTTTCTGAGTTTTTATGTTATTTTAGACTTTTCTAAGTTTAAAAATCATTTTTCTTAATTTTTAGGACTTAATTTGCTATTTTTTAGGATTTAATTAGATTAAAATAGTTTTTAATTCATAATAAATTCAAAAATAATCAAAAAAATATTTTTCTTTTTCTTAAAATTTTCTTTTGTCCTAATTTAGGTTTAGAAATTTAGTTTGCATTTTTAGGAGTTAATTTTAGTGTACTTGCTTATTCGTCGCGTTTTATTTGTTTCCCGTTAATTGTTTTAAGTGTTTAATTGCTTTTGTGTTCTTATTTTAATTGTTGCTTTTAATTGGTAGTTATAGATAATCAAAAATATCTTTTCTCTCATTCAAATCATCATCCAAACTAAAGCGTGGTTTCAATTTCACAAGTCGTTGGGGAAACGACCCGAGAAAGCATACTTCCCGGTTTAATACGTATTATATTATATTATATATATATATATCTTTTAGAGTGGATTTTTCTTAAGGGAGACTTTGGGAAAGTTCTGAATTTCTCTTTTGGTATAGTATATTTTATATATAGTAAAATACTACTATCAGACATCGTGCTCATAGAGCATATATCTGCTCACATACCCTCCTAAAGAGCTTCCCACTCAATCTCTTACAGAGCCTCCCAACGAGTCTCTTACAGAGCCTCTTGTTGATAGCTTTCAACCTTTCAGCCTCCCAATCAACACCTTCTATAAGATTCATGCCCGACTATTCCATTACACGAATCATTCCGCTACCAAAATAAATTATGACCCGGTACAAGGTCTTCCGATTTAAACCATGCGAGTAATGATCTGACCACCTCAAACCACCCATCACATCTGATCAACCAAAGACTACATGGTACCCTTTGTCATATAACTCCTCACAAAGGTTACGTTCCCTTCTGAGATCATGACAGAGCCTCTAAATCTTTAGGATCCAAACATTAAACAAAGATAGTCTTGAGGACCACATCCCTAATACCTGAAACAAGAACCTTCACAACTGCCTCCATCATTTTCTAAGAGTGAGTCGACTTGTAGTTCTTCATCATTCCCATACACGGGACCACAAGGAATGATACAAAACAAAACCCAAACCAAGATTTCTAATATTCTTCTCCACAACAACCTTATGCATCTTCAGAACCATCTGTGATAACCTTCAAATCAGCAAGCTTCGTGATTGCAACCTCCAAAGGCTTTTGATCGCAGCCTTCAATGGCTTCTGATTGTAGCCTCCAAAGGCTTCATGACCGGAGCCTCCAAAATGCTTCGTAGTCACAGCCTCACAGGCTTCTATTATGCTGTTGTTGTAAACAATTACAAATATATGACGTTCTAATTGTTCTCTCATGACGTTAACATTCTATAACCTGGCCTACAATGATTACCAAGTAATCCTTAGTCTGCCTTCATGGAAAACTTACTAGTAGAGCCTCCTTTAAGCCTTCACAACCTCCGTCAGACTTTCAAATCCTAACAAAAAAATACGCCATCAACCTTGATCTTAGATCTGACTCTTCTGCATCCTGCCATTGATCTAACATACTAGAACGTAGCTCTAATACCACTTGTTAGGGGAAATCGATCCCATCACAACCCTACGCAAGCTTCGATAACCTCCGACTAAGTTACCCCTTGTAAAGAATGTGAGCCCAAACAAGAAAACCATGTAAGCATACATAGTTAAACACACAAGCACCTCGTGTAACCATCACCGTATAATAAATAGAGCATAATCAGAGTCTACAAGATCATAAGAAATACAAGAACAATACGACACATGAATTTATACTGGTTCCCACGATCTAGGTAATCGTGGTCAGTCCACTCTTGAATGAGAGAGAATATTATTAGGCTCTGAGCTAAACTGCTCAGGCTCCATACAATGTGCACGGGTTACTAACCCTAATACATACACACACGTATTAGTATAAGCACACATGTTTACAATTACATGTGAGTGGTATTTATAAGTGTGAGACCCTAATCCACTTTACTCATTCTACTGATGTGGGATTGGGTTTGCACCCAACAATAGAAGCCTTTACAACTCAACACATACTTGTCATGAGGGTTGCTTCCACCAACAAGAACCCGATCATCTCTCAGTAAAACCACTACTGAATGATAAACTCTTGGTATCGTGCTAGGATTATGTACCTCAAATCGAGTCCATATTTGGTTATCTGGTCTATATGTTACAGGGCTAAGAACGGGGTTCCTTCCAAGTTCCTACCCGGCAACCCGAGACGACGCACCATTGATGATCAAAACATGACTGTTAGGAAGCAAAAGCATGTCACCCATGACTCGAGCCATTGGAATGGTCTCCATTACACATTGGGGATTAGAGTCGAATATTTTAATCCTCCCGCAATCATCAAGAGCTCCATCAAATCTTCCCCTATTTGCATTAACGAACTCTCCTTTTGGCGCACCCCCACAAACCAATATTTCAACTTCAGACACTATCCCTTTAATTATTTGCAAAGGGAGTAGTACTGCAGAGCCGGTGCTTGGGTAGTTCCTTGGTTGACCACCTGGCATTGTTGGCTAGGTCTTAACAACTTGGTTCTTAGAGTAGTCGAATAAAATTGCAAGGTTATTGGCAAAAACAAACAAATTTCCATCAAGATAGAGAAACACAAATGGTTACAAATTATTCTCAAGATTTGGGTCATTCGTCTGAACTAAAAACGGAAAACTCGGTGAATTCTCAGTGGCTGACATCTTCGGGTAAAATTCATAGTTAAATGCCTGTCGGCCACCAATGATAATTTGTCGGTCGTCTGGCAAGAAGTGATTAGTGGCATACCATCTTTGTTGGTTCAACCATTTGAGATTTCTTTCCAGTCAGATGTGGCACACGATTTATAAATTCTAACCCTACGACAACTATTAGCCCAACCGCCCGTCTGGACTAAGCTTCCATCAGGCGTTAAAGTTCCTAAGGAGCACCAAACGTTAGTGAGTACCATGAGCGGACGTATAGTATTTGAACCAACATCATACTCAACAGAATAAGCTGAATAATCTGTTGAGTTTGGGCGGCATTTTCCATTTGGCAGAGAAATATTAGAGATGCCAAAGTCGGTACGGTCATAAATTACAACACGGTCATTAGGGACTAGTTGCATGTGCATGGCAGAAATGCCAATGCTTGGGAGTAGGACGGACCATGATCCGCCAGCAGCACCGCAAGATAGAGCTTGAAAGAGGAGGATGGTGAATAGGAGTAGATGATGATAAAGAAGGGTCGTAAAGAAGCTCATGATAAATTCTTATGTTTTTTTTGTTGGAGTAGTTGCTGGCGGATCATGGTCCATCCTACTCCCAAGCAACGACATTTCTGCTATGCATATGCAACTACTCCCTAATGATCGTGTTGTAATGTATGACCGTATCGACTTATCATGAGCTTCTTTATCACGAGAATAGGAGTAGATGATGATAAAGAAGGGTCGTAAAGAAGCTCATGATAAATTCTTATGTTTTTTTTATTGGAGATTGTTTGTGATGGTTGTTAGCTAATAAAGGCATCTAGGCCCGGCCTACTTGTTTAGGCTCGTTTAGCTTTTAAAGTTTCTCTTTGTTTGTCCTATAAATAGTCATGTATTCTCTTTGTTTTAATCAATTCAATCAAACTTTGCATTGTATCTATTCGATGTTTGTTTTGTAACATATCACTTTGGTTTTATGCTATTAGTAGAATCTGTTTGGAATTTGATTTGTTCGATAGTATTTGTTCGAAAGTACTATCTTGATTTTGGAATTAATATTAATATTGGCATTGGTTCATTGTTCTGATCGGTATCGGTATTGGGTATTTGCATCGGGTGGTATTGGCATTAGCAGTTTTAGCATTGACATCGGCATCGACATCGGTATTGGTAGTGATTGTTAGTAAATTAGGTTTTGATTTGGCATCGGCATCGGCATTGGCATCGGCTTACACGTCTGCTTTACAGATTGCAGATGTCTTTGGTTGCCTGGTTACACGGCTGCTTTACAGATTGCATATGTATTTGGTTCTAGTTACACGTTTGCTTTACAGATTGTAAATGTGTTTGGTTCTGGTTACATGTCTATTTTACAGATTGCAGATATGCACCTGTTTGTATGCACTTGTTTGGATTGCTTCGGATTGCGACTTCGTCTAGCATCAAGTCTGCACTCTGGGACGCTCCGCTCTATGTTTGTTTTTTAGTTTTTTGTTTATTTTATGTTTGGAAAACTTTCAATGTTCACTGCTGTGGCATTGTGAGTTTGAGGGGGGGGGGGGGGGTGTTAGCTAATAAAAGTATCTAGGTCCGACCCACTTTTTTAGGCCCGTTTAGCTTTTAGAGTTTCTCTTTGTTTGTCCTATAAATAGTCATGTATTCTCTTTGTTTTAATTAATTCAATCAAACTTTCATTGTATCTTTAGTTTCTACAATGGTTATTGTGTGTTTTGAGGTGATATGATGAAGATGATTTGATATACTAACGAGTCGGAATTTAACCCGCGCATTGCGGCGGGGGCTAATTTGTTAATTTGGCGTGTTGGTTAA
>BQNB010112547.1:0-22128 GCA_026074375.1 Tanacetum coccineum | reverse complement strand
TAAATTGGTGCTCGGTGACACAAATAACACGATGTACGTCAACGGTGGAACATTCAACATCAACATTCCAAGATTGAAACAATATTTGATTAATATTTTGGGTACAAAGATTCATGCTTTTTATTATAAAATACCCCACAATGGATTTTCAATAACTGTTAAACTTAGAAACAACTATGATATGCATGTCATGTTTGATATATCTTCAGTGCAGTACAAATTGGAAATCTACGTTGACCACATCGGTGTCAATTTTGTTATATCTAAATATATTTTCCCAAATGCTAGCTTGGCAGAAATGATGCACTATGTCATAACCAACTACACAAGTGACGGTGAAGACAATAAAAGGGAGGTAACACAAAATGATTACACTTTCAATTAAATGGTTGAATGGGCGGAACAAGAACCCTTCAAAGATGAGGAAACCAAGTTATCATGTCCAAAGATAGATCTTAGCACGGTGCTGAAATCAAACAAAGGCTCTTCGGATAAATCATTTCAATCACTTAGCTATCTACATCAAATGCAGAAACGAAAAAACTATTGAGGCAACCAAAGCAGTTCAACATCAAGATTTAAATAAACATATGTACTAATGTTCATGTAACTCAATATCTATTACCAATGTCTTTTCAATGTAGACACTATGTTTCTATTTTTTCTATGTATTCAATAATTAAGTATTACAGTTGATAAAGACTAGTCTATTAAATTGTCTATGATCTCTTTTAAATGTACGATATCTATGACAACATTTGACAGTACATCCATTCATATCAAGCTATTGATAGATACTAGCCAAACTATTTCCCCTATATCAACTAGCTTTGCATATACAATACAATCAAATCACACACACACACACACAAACACACTTTTTATTACTACTAACAAAGTCTGTGGTTGATTCTTCAAATGATTCACGTAAAACAATTGTTTCCAACCTGCAAAGGGAGCTTGAAGCCGATGCCACACTAGCGAATACAATGTTGGGCAACTTAACTCGTTATTCTAAACAAATGCGTATCCGTGAGATACAAATTACAATGTTGCAGAATATGCCTACAATGAGCCTTAATAGCTACGGATTACATGCTCTACTAATGACCCATGAAGCGGATATACGTACAACAAACAACTTAATCAGAGCAAGACAAGAATTGTTGAGAAGCATTGCTGAAAAGCAAAACTTCATTAACAATTACAGGGCAATATAGATTGTCGAATCATGTTGTTTAACAACACCTAGCCAACCATTTGTGTTCTTGTTTGTTTTAAGTCAGAATAATAAGGTTGCCAATGTAATAGATCAGGTGTGGTTTTTTTCTACTATGTATTGTAATCAATGGATCATATGAATCAAGATTCTTGTTTGTACGATTTATTTGAATAGCTCATCAAAGACAACAATACTAAGAAGTTTAAAGTGTAAATTATGCTTACAATGCTAAAAAGGAATTTCAAATATCATTTGCTTTTTAATAAATCAGATAAGACTAATTAATGACAAGCTTATTTATCACTACAAACTTACAAGATATCATAAATGATTAGTCCCTGAAATTTTTTATTTTTTAGTCAAAGTGATAAGACTCTCAATGGTTAGTCAAAGTGATAAGACGACTCAATGACACTGTTGTTTATCGCTAAAAAATTCGCGCGATTTATGACAAGAATTGACAAATCATAGGCTTTTTCAGACATTGAATGACAGTTCACTGCAAATATATTATTGATAAGACAACTCAACGACATTATTTTTTATCACAAAAAATATCACATTATTTATGACAATATCTAACAAGTCATTAACTTTTTATGACATTGATTGACAATTCACTACAAATATCATTCAATTATAGCTTATATATAAAGACATAGCTTAGAGACTCTCATACTCAAACTAATTTTTCATTCACATAAATTATTAATTGTATCTTCTCATTTTCTACCATGGCTAGTAACCCAGAAAACGTTAGGTCAAATGTCCTTATGAAACTACAAGAAACACTTGATGAAGAAGCTATTTTGGAGGATCAAATTTTAACCTTGATGCATTGTTTTGCTGATAGGTTTACAGATCGTAGGGTGGAAATTAACAATCTGATGGTTTTGCACGATCAGCCACTAATTGACTATGGTAAGTACGCCATTGGATGCATGACAGGGGCGGACATGAAGAAGTGTGTACACTTGAAAAGTGTTAGAGATGAGTTGCTACGGAGTATGGAAGAGAAAAGACAATTGATGACGAACTACAGAGACATGTAAAAGGATTACTGCTTAACACCAGTTTGCTAACCATCTTTGTAGTTGTTTTAAAGTTTTTTAAATCCTATAAATAAGGTTGGCCATGTAATCTCATGTTGTAATGCTATTAATGAATATCGTTGATTTTTAAAAATTTTAGTTATCGCGTTATACAATTGAACTGATAAAAAAACATTAAATAACCCCAACTGACACACTTTGCAACATCATATCTTATGCATATTAAATTATTTTCGTAACAAGTTTTGGTTCACTTTGTAGACCTCATCAAAGACAACACTACCGACCAAAATAAAAAAATTTCAAATAATGTATCAATAGCGTAAAACGTTCTCAAAGATTGCCGATATCGTTATTTTGCAAAAATTATCCAAACCCTAAAATTTAATATTTTATCAAAATGAAAAAAAAATTAAAAAAAGGACTCAACGTCCTAACCTGCGCGATCAACTTCAATATAATTTAAACTTTTAAAATTTTATAAAAATGAAAAAAAAAATTTAAAAATGTTCTCAACGCCCCAACCTGCGCGATCAACGTTTTTTTAATTTCGTCAAATTCAATAACATTTACAAAGACCATTATGTAAAGAGTTTTTTAACTTATGCCTTAGATGCACAAGTTAAAGAGGACCACACACCTTTTGTGTCATTCTCTAAATGATTAGTAGCTATTAAGTGGTTCTTATTGCCCTTCAGCATTAAGCTTCATAACCACTGACTGATCATTCAAAAGGTGACACACATGTGATATGACCCTCTTTACCAAGTTAAAAAAATTGTTCGTCACATTGATACACATCCTTTTTGTAACACCAAAGCTTCTCTTATCACAAATTACTCGACATTAACGTTATACACATATACGAACTTAACCTAAATATATACAGAGTATTTTTAGCATACTTCTATTATTATTGAACCAATAATGTTAAAATTGTTATGAATGATCAGCTAAAACATCTCTCGAAAAGCTTAAAAAAAGTTAATCAAATCTGAATGGCAAATAGAGTATTTTTGGAACCAATTAAAAATTTAAGTATAAACATATATATCAAAGATAATATAAAACAAAAATCAGATGTAAAAATCTATCAAAATTCAAAAAACATTACCCGACTGAAATTTTCTATATTATAGTTATACGTAAATAGTGTCGCCTTCTATTTGTTTCTCAAAACAAATACACACAATTTAAAATGCTTTGCCGCAACGCGCGGTAGCTTAATTGCTTGTTAAATACATTTGGTGCTAGTATATATAATTAAAAGGAGAAAATTTGTAAATTGTGTAATCCGAGTTAACTCAGTGTTATGTTTAGTCTTTATTTTAGCTTTGTTAGCCTTATTATTTTGTGAAGCTGACGTCTTACACGTGAATTGGACTAGCTATAGATCGTCTGCTATACGCAGAGATTTATATTGTATATTAAGGATAGATAGCATGTATTAGGCATATAAATACCCCTCATGACTCTCCATGAGGGGTGTGGACGTTCATTGTATTTCTCTTTTAATATAATATTATACAAGTTTCTTCACTCTCTCTACTTTCTCTCACTAGAATACCATGTCACATTTTATCCATTTTGATCAATCCTGACCCCCCGAAAGGTGTTTTCTAACCGTATCAATTGGTATCAAGTAGCGACCGGGGGGTCTCGATGGGCTAGGGTATTAACAGGATCACCACTGCTTTAATTCCCTATGATAGATTATAATTAGACTATTTGCGTTAATCATGACAGGATTGTTCGTATCTAGGTCTTACAATGAAGATTCGCCTAAGTCTTAAGAATGATATGCCGCCTCAAGATAAGTAGCCATTGCACTAAACAAACAAATCAATATTTAATCGGATTTAACATGGTTAATACAATTTTATATTATTTGGCTTGTACCGCTTCTTTATCTTGTGATTATTTGCTTTAGTGTTTATTGTGTTTAGAATTAATCTTTGTCACCACCAAACCTGTGCCAGTCTCTCAGGCTAAAAACCTTCTATTTACCACTAGTAAATATGTATAGCATAGGTTTAACAAGTAATTAGACTAATCTAGATAGATTAAAATACTAATAGAATATTAGGTTACTCTCGCTCTTAGTGTTCGACACCTTACTTACCGTAAAGCTACATCTTTACCGGGTACACTGCCCGTTAAAGTGTTGTCTTTAGGTTTGTCGGCTAAATATAAATGTAAAACTTGATAATCACTTATTATACACCACACGACGACACATCAACAAGTCCATCCTGCGGTTTATGAACCATTCCCAGACTGATTCAAACTTTGTAATTACCACTTGTAACATAAACAATCAAGTAATCATTCCTAGGCTGTTGATACCACTTGTAACACTATATCAATCACACCAAACCAAACAAAAATAATAGAGAGCTAGAGAGAAATAAAAAGAGAAAGGGGGTGGATGATTCTTAGAAGAAATGAGAACCAACACCCTCTTAACATGATATGAGGGGGTATTTATAGTACAAATAAGCTGAGCCACTTTAGGCTTTTGTTTGGGCCTTGTCGGGCCGATCCTAGACAACACGTGGGCTTTAAGCCCAAAACCTAGGGCTAATTAGCTTAGACAATTCCCGTAAACTATATTTTCTAATACAAGGCTCCGAAATAAATAATGACCATCACTTTACTAAAAATGAGGCTAACAAGCTTGTGTTGAAGTGTAGGGGGTTAAAAGTCATGTTTAGTTATCAATCAAGTAGAATTAGGAGAGGTCGGTTGTTTATGCCTTGTATGGCAAGTATGTCTCAACCGATGCTCTGTTTTATTTTCTTGTATATCTAGCCGACTCTCAATCCATCTTGGATTGGTATTCTTCCCATTTCATCTCTATAAAAGGAGGTAAGTGAGGAGAGGCTTATTATGTCATTCTTTCAAGTTACTAATCAATCATTTAATTAGGGTCATTTCTTGTGCTCTGTTTTCTTCTTTTTTGGTCATATACATAATTTGTTGGTGTGTGTTCTTCTTCGTGATCGTATTTGTTCCGCACTAGTAACCAAGTTGTTAGTCGACTATACTAACAAGTGGTATCAGAGTTCGGGTCTCCGGTTTACTAGGATCGATCATTTGAATGCTGTTTTGGTGTTCGTTTTTCTGGAAGGAGCAGAAGGCTATCACATTTGGGCTACCAGGTTCGACGACATCAAAAAGGTTATTGCTTTTGGTTCGTAGGCAATAACAAAGCAGCAAGGTATCGACAATTAGGATTCTTAAGTTCTTTGGTTGTCCGGGTTTGCGACAAGGTGTAGAAGACTTAAGGTTTAGTTGGTTTTCCGTTAAGTGAACATTGACGAAAGGTGATGCATTTCATTTTTTGCTGGGTTATAAACGAAGAAGTACAATAACCATGAAGTTGGTTTTATTTATTTTATATATATAAGTCAACTAAATAGTATAAAAGATTATTAAATCAATTTTTGGATTTTGTTGGGAAGATTTAAAGATTGATTTTTATTTTTTATTATTTTGTTTATTTGAAAAAGAAAAGATTATTGCTTTGAAGATTTTGCACAAGGGACTTTGTTGTTTTGTGATTATGAGGGTTTATCAAAAGGTTTAGCAAATCAACGAAGGGATAAAGGATGACGGGAGCCAAGTTTGACATCAAAAAATTCGATAGAACTGGTGATTTCGGGTTATGGAGGATGAAGATGCGTGCTTTATTAATCCAACGTGGATGTGAAGCAGCTCTGAAGGTTTTACCTGCGAATATGAAAGATGAAGTGAAAGCTAAGCTAAACAAGAATGCTCACAGTGCCATGATTTTGTGTTTAGGTAACAAGATTCTAAAAGAGGTTACCAGGGTGATGACTGCAGCGGGGGTTTGGTCCAATCTCTAGGTTTTTTACATGACAAAGTCCTTGGCTAAAAAGTTGTACCTAAAGAAGAAGTTGTATACATTCTACATGCCGGCTGGATGAAAGATTTCCAAGCATATAGATGATTCAACAAAATCGTTCTTGATTTATCAAATATTGAGGTAAAATTTGAAGATGAATATCTTATTTTATTGTTACTTACTTCTTTACCAGCATCATACGAACACTTTATGGATGTCATGCTTTATAGACGGAAAGGTTTGAATTTGGAGGACATGATGGTCATACTAAAATCAAAGGAAATCAAAGAAAGGTCTAAGGCGAAGGGGGATAATGGTGAAGGGTTATACACGAGGGGAAGAACTGACTGCAGGGATTCACATCAGTTAAGGGGAAAGTCAAGATCGAAGTCTGGAAGTGGAAGAATCAAGTTCTATATTTTCTAATCCTTGAATCACTTGAAGAGAAACTGTCCAAAAAACAATTGCAAGAAGTCAAAAGATTTCGTCAAGAAAGATGATCAGCCAAGCTCCAGCGGTTTGATTTATAACGGCTGTGAGCTGATATTGGTGATGAGTGCAAAGGTTCTGCTAGATTGGATCATGGATTCAGGAGGTTCATACCACATGACACCCATGTTACATTTATTTTTTGATTTTCTGAAATGCGATGGGGGCATGGTACTGTTGGGTAATAACAGGGAGTGCAGATCAGATGTATTGACAAGGTAAGGGTACAGCTGAAAGATAGGTCAAGTTTTATGTTACATAATGTCAGGTATATTCATGAATTGAAAAGAAATTTTATATCACTAGGAACTCTTGAAAAAGAGAGATATATCGTAAAATTGTAGTCGGGCAAAGTCAAGGTGATAAATGGTTCTAGGGTTGTTTTATCTGGAACCCAATGGGATAATTTATTATACACTTTGGATGGAAATGTAGTGGCAAGTGAGCTTAATGCTAGTGTTGAAGAAAAAGAAAATTTTGTGTAGGGTTGTCACAAAAACTAGGACATATCAGCGAAACGGGACTATAGGTGCTGGAAAAGCAGGAGTTGTTTGCCAAGAATAGTCTAGGTAAGCTTGATTTTTGAGAGAATTATGTTCTAGGAAAGTCAATCAAGCCAGTTTTGGTGTAGGAAGACACACTACTCACGGAGTGATAAACTATGTTCATTCAGACTTATGAGGTCTGTCTCAGGTGGAATCATTAGGAGGTAAAAGGTATTTTTTATCTATTGTTTATGATTATTCGAGGAGGGTATGGTTTATATTCTCAGGTTCAAACACGAGGGATTTGAAAAGTTCAAAGACCGGAAGTAGTTAGTAGAAAATTAGACTAGGAGGACGTTTAAGAAGCTGAGGACAAATAATGGTCTTGAGTTATGTAACTGAGAATTTGAGCAGCTATGCACTCAGAGTGGAATTGCTAGACATCTGACAGTTGCCAGGACGCTACAACAGAATGGGTTAGCATAATGTATGAATGAAACTCTCATGGACAAGGTATGTTGTTTGTTAATACAAGTTGGATTGCCCAAGACCTTCTTGGCGGAAGCCATAAGTACGGTCACATATCTTATCAGTAGGTCACCATCAATAACGATTGAGAAAATGACACCTATTGAGATGTGCTCGGGACATCCAGATGATTATGGGATGTTGAGGGTTTTCGGCCATGTCGCATATTCACAAGTTAAACAAGGTAATCTCGAGCCGAGAGCGGTAAAATGCGTTTTTCTGGGGTATCCTAAGGGTGTGAAGGGGTACAGACTATATAGGCTTGATGATGAATCACTTAAAATAATCACTAGCAGGAGCGTGGTCTTAAATGAAAGTGTCATGTATAAAGACACATTGTAGGATTCTATTATAGGTACTGATAAATCTGTTGAGGAATTACAGGTTGAGATGGAACTACAAGGGATAAATAATCATACACTTAAGGAAGATCAAACAAATCAGGAAGATGAAGATGATGAAGATGCAAGAGATTAAGAAACTGAGTAGACACCGAATCTCACAGATTATCAGTTTGTTCAGGATAGAGAGCTAAGGACACAAACGAGACATTTGAGGCTTTGAGATTAGAGTAATATGACTGCCTACGCGTTTGCAGCAACAGAGAAAGAAGACACTCATGAACCATTGACATACTAGGAGGCAGTTTCTTGTGAAGATAATGGAAAGCTACTATGAAAGAAGAGATGGATTCTTTGAGGAACAAGACGTAGGAGTTAGTAGATCATCCAGTTGGGCAAAAGCTGATGAGCTGCAAATGGCTATTCAAGATAAAGGAAAGGATTGAAGGTATTCAACAGCCTAGGTACAAGGCAAGGTTGGTGGCTCGTGGATTCACAAATAGGGCAGGTATTGACTGCAATGAAGTATTTTCTATGGTAGTTCGACACACATCTATTCGAGGTATAATTTCCTTGACTTATGAAAGAGCAGCTTGATGTAAAGACAGTATTTTTTTACATGGGAATCTTGAAGAAATGATCTTAATGAGGTAGCTACCAGGATATGAACAAGGTAACAAGGTATATTTGTTATAGAAATCTCTTTATGGTTTAAAGTAGTCACCTAGGCAATGGTATATAAGGTTGATGAGTACACACTGAGCAACAAGTCAAGTGTAGAAGTTACGGCAACTGTGTGTATTACATGATTTATGCACCAGGTGAGTATATCTATCTATTGTTATATGTAAATGATATGATGATTGCTTGTAAGAGCAAGGCTGAGATTGGGTCTACCAAGTCTTTTCTTAAAAAGGAGTTCGTATTAAGGGGCTCGGGGGAGCAAAAAAGATTCTTGGTATGGAGATCGTTAGGGATCAGAGTCTCAAGATTCTAAGGGTGTCGCAAGATTTTAGAATAGACAATAGGAGATTGGTTCGGATGCCATTGGGTGGGCACTTCAAGCTGTCGTTGAAGGATTGTCCATTTAGGGATTCTGATATTGAAATGATAAGTAAGGTTCCATATGCAAATGCAGTTGGGAACTTAATGTACTTGCTGGTGTGCACGAGGCCAAACATAGCGTATGTGGTAAGTGTAGTTAGCAGATATTTGGCGAATCTGGGTAATAATAATTAGGAAGCAGTAAAGTGGATTTTGAGGTATTTTTGAGGCACTACAAACGTGGGATTGGTGTATTAGGACAAATCATGGTAACCATGTAGATGTAACAGGTTTTGTTGAATTAGACTACGCTAAGGATCCAGACAAAGGAAGGTCTATCACTGGTTACACATTTCTTATACATGGATGTGTTGTAAGCTAGAAGGTAACATTACAATACGTGGTGGCTCTTTTAACTATAGAGGCAGAGTATTGACCCTTATAAAGGCTGTGGAAGTTAATTGTGATAATCAGGGTGCGATTCTCTTATCACGGAATCATGTTTTTCATGAGAGGACTAAACACATCAATGTGCGTTGTCACTTTCTCAAAGAGGTCTTGGAAGCAAAGATGGTTAATGTTTTAAAGGTGGGTACTGAACACAATGTTACAGATGCCTTGATAAAGGTGGTACCTAAACACAAGTTACAACACTACTTGGAGTTGTTGAGTGTTGATATAGGCTAATAAAAAGACTAAGGTGGAAATTGTTATGTTTAGTCTTTATTTAGCTTGTGTTGAAGTCTAGGGGGTTAAGTGTCGTGTTTAGTTATTAGTCAAGTAGAATTAGGAGAGGTCGATTGTTTATGCCTTGTATGGAAAGTATGTCCCAACCGATGCTTTGTTTTGTTTCCTTGTATATCTAACCGACTCTCAATCCATCTTGGATTGGTATTCTTCCCTCCTCATCTCTATAAAAGGAGGTGAGAGGGGAGAGGCTTATTATGTCATTTTTTCACGTTACTAATCAGTCATTCAATTAAGGTCAATTCTTGTGTTGTATTTTCTTCTTTTTCAGTCATATACATAATCTGCTGGTGTGTATTCTTCTTCGCGATCATATTTGTTCCGCACTAGTAACTTGGTTGTTAGTCGACTATACTATATTAACTTTGATAATTCCCATATGTGTATTTTCAATAATCCAAATGTATAAATACAAGACAATAACTTGGAAAATAATCAAGCCTAATTGGGTAAAGCCTAAAGTATACTAGTGTTAAATATGGGCTAAAGCCTCATATATATAGATCGACTAATACACCCTCGCAGTTTGAGAAGGAGACATTCGCACGTTCAAATTAGATCGAAACTCGAGAAATAGCTTAGTAGATCATGCATGTAAAGACAAACCTGATGAACTGTGTAAGAAATGTTAAGGCGTGTAAATGTGAGATACTGATGTGCATTAGCTAAGCTCTGATATAATGTAGGATCACTGACATGATCACCACCAGCTCCTAATTTAGACTTAGTATCTACAGGAGTATTACATGGATTACACTTATGCATATGTGCACGCTTAAGAATTTCCTCAACATAAGTAGACTGGCATAAAAATAAACCTGTAGATGACCGATGAGCATAAATGCCAAGAAAATAATTCAACAAACCAAGGTACTTCATAGAAATGTCACTGATGTGTCGTTGTGTGGTGTATATTTTTATGATTCAAGTTTTAAATTTATATTTTGCCGACTTAACCAAAAACAACACTTTAACGGGCAATGTACCCGGTCGGTGGTAGATTCATAGTAAGTAGGGTGTCAAACACTTGAAGCGAGGTTAAACCTCTTAATTTATTTATATTTTGGTTATCTAATCTAAGTCAAACCTATGCTAATCCTATGTTAGTTCTAATCCTAATTCTAACAGGTAAATGGGGGTTTTCAGCATGAGAGACTAGCACAAGTTTGGTGGTGACTACAATCAATTCAAGACACTTTAACCTACGCAAGAAAATTAACAGAAGATAAAAGAGTGGTCGAGCCTTATGATAGAAAACTGCATTAGCCATCATTAATCCGATTAGAAGTTGGTTTGTTTATTCAGTGCAATGATTACTTATCTCGAAGAGGCATATCATTCTTAGACTTAGGCGGGACTTCATCCTAAGACCTAGACATATTAATTCTGTCATAATTAAATCATCCGCATAAAGCATCCTTATTCGTTGATTATAATCTATCTTAGGGATTAAAGCAATGACGATCTTGTTAAACCCTAGCTCATAGAGACTTCACCCACTTACTGCTTAATGGCAATTTATACTCTAGTAGTCCACTTGTCCAACTATCTAATGGAATCAGAACATTATTTGTTGAACTATCGAGATTCACCTACTAGTCAACATGTTCAATAAACCAAAGGCAAAATCCGATTAACTAGTTAAGCCAGAAGCATATCCTTAGCACGAATTTAGAAGGAAAATATTTGTGATCCTGTGATTCTAGATGTATAAATTACTATATGGAGAGCTATCCCAGCATCTAGATTACTTGGTCCGTATCACTAGATCCAGTTGAAAGATAGGTCGCATACAAAAGAACGTAAACAAGTATAAACTGATAAACATAAACAAGCATACATCGATAAATTAAGAAATCGAGATATAAACAAAACCAAACATTTAAATCTTCATAATAATGGCTAATACATGGCTAATACCCAAAGGTATTAGCCTTCAAACATCATAATTAATACAAGAGTAATGGCTTAGCCAAGGTAAACTAACTGAGTTAACGAATGATACCAAAAACTGAACGATTACAAAAGTATAAGAAATTATGCATTGTCTCCAATGGATTGGAATGTGTTGCAAGACTTCTTCTGCTCTTTTTCTCCTTTGAAAATCAACTTTTGTGGTTTAGGTATCGAGAATATGATTTATCACACTTAAAACTCGTTTTTGAGTTTTGTATTTATAGGGTCTGGAGTCGGTCTCGATACAGCGTATCCAATGTATTGGATATGACGTATTGGGGTTTCTTAGAGTAGGGACCACGTTTGATATCTTCCAGAATATTCACATACTATATCTCTAATATGGTGTATTGGTCTTCATTGGATACGGCGTATTGAACTTATTTCCTTTGTGGTCTTTGGTGAGTGTAGGCACGGATACGCCGTATCTTCCTTGATGGATACGGCGTATTGGTTGTCAGAATAGTAATCTTCAAAATATCTTCGTTTAAGCTTCAAAATGAGCGCCTTTTGCTAATATTCACCAAGTACTCTGTAATTACTGCAATTCTCAAATATAAACGATTAAGTAGCAATTCTTTGCAATAATTATACAAAATGGGTTAATTACATGGGATAAATGATGCTATAAAATAGACGTTATTTGATGTCATCAAATATCCCCCACTTGAATCCTACTTGTCCTCAAGTAGCCTTTAGAAGTTTATAAAAAATATCTCTAAAAATTTTTCCGTATAAAGATTTATTTTGATCTATTTACAAGTTACACATACCAAATCTCACGAAATAGAAGATGAAAACACCAAACCACTCAATAATGGTTTGTCGTAACATGTAACTAATTCGCTCAATTGCTCAGTCGTCACTAGTATTCTATCATAAGCTTGGCAAGGATACACATCTCCACCGCTAAAGCTAAGGAGTAACAAGTTTATATAGGTAAATATGGGTTTATATGATAAGGATTAGGGTTGATCATTCTTCAATCTTTCACCAGAAGTACCACTCCAACAAGGCAGCTGAAGCACACATACATGGCCGTAACGATGGAATAGACATGTGTGTTCAATCACATCCTCATTCGAATTTAACCAACGGTTAGGATGAAGAATGATATAGGGTAGGAACCTTCTAACTTTCACCAAAAGTCGTAAACCAACGAGGTAGCTAAGACATGCATACATGACCGTAACGACGGAATAGACACGCACGCTCGTATAAATCCTCATTCGCGTAAAACCAGCGGCTAGTCATTAGGAAAGAGAAGTAAATTGTTGTTAAATAAAAATTACGAAACAAATAGATTAAGTCTAAAATACAAGTTGATAGACACTTTTTCCCGGCCGTAACCAAGATAAAGACACAACTATTTACAACGTCTTGATCATAGATCAAAAACAACAACCTAAGGTGGCGTTCCCATAACGGTCAACTTCCTAATCATCCCATACTTTACATACTCTACAAGGCAAGTGGCGATATCTTCCACTTTATACAATACTCTACATCGTCGATTTGTATCAATGAATAATCGATCCTTCGTGTAATTCCTTCAGTAGTTGTGAAACGAATATCTTCAAACTTTCTCTCTATATTTTTGTTTTGATTTTTCTAATATTTTTGAAATTCTTTTTTGCATCTAACTATATACGAAACTCGGAGTAGTTTCACCATCTTCACGATCATAATAATTCTGGATAATTCCTTTGATAATTCCTTCATTCTTCGGACGTACCAATAATTGCAATGGTAGTAAAAATACATGAGTTTTGACTATAATATACATTCCCAATTGCGATGTGCAAATTCTTCCAACCGTACCAAAGATAGAAAAGTTTGACACAAGACTTGGGAAATACAAACTTTATACTTTAAGCAACTAGCAACTGTAAAATAAACTTAATCTAACAGGTTAGGCTAAGGTGTAAAGGTGTAACGAAACAAATAATTAATGTAGTTCCTAAAGGACTGGCTCTACGGGTTGTTCTATGGGTATCTTACTCTTAAAATGAGAGTAAACAAAGGGTTTATACGGGGGTTAACTAACGAATGTAGTTAGTTAATAAGAAACATGTAAAGGCGATTTGGGTGTTATCCTAAAATTTACCAATTTAAACAAGTTACTCCATCTAAATACATAGTACTCATCACTGCGGTCTCGAGTGATATACCAAGCCAAGTTCTAAAGTCTACAACATCACCGGCACACTCATATTTTGTAAAATTTGGGTAAACATTTAGAAACGGATAAGGTTAAATCCTCACAATATCTAACAAGGGTTATTGTGTGCGGGTTATGTATCAAGTAATTTTACAAAAGTATACTTGAATTTTTTTTAATTTGAGCATAATTTAAACATTTTAGTGTGAAAATTAGGACAAGTAAACATTCTAATTCTATCCCCCCACTTGAATCATACAACGTCCTCATTGTATAGATAACACATTAAATACGGGAATTAAAAAGAATTAGAATGAGAAACTCCTCTAATATTTGCTCGGAAGATTCTCCATTTAGCTTTATTGAGCAAGATTTCGTGTTGAACAGCCGCCTTGAAGTTTCAAGACTCCAACACTTCAAGATCTCTAGATTTGTAAATTCTTCACCAATATTCGTCGATATTTCTTTTACGAGGTCCTATGTAAAATATAGGAAAAACATGTGCATTCCTATCTTGGTATCTACGGTTAATTTAAACTAAACTAAGCAAAACTAAATATGAGTCAGTCTGGTGAATACGCCGTATCATGTGCATGAATACGCTGTATCGCCAGAACTGACAATAATATTTTTAAAGTGCATAAAAAGTAAAAACTGGTAATGTCCAGACAATCAATACGCCGTAGGTATGGAGCGGATACACCGTATTGATGTCTGGGAAGACAGACTCGATAAAAATAAATAACATTCCGGGTTGTCTCCCGGGAAGCACTTTTATTTACAGCGAAGTCTTTAAGTTAGACTTTTTTTGGCTTCCACTTCACCATTATTTGGTGCGCGTCACCTTCCATCCGTTGTTCTTTTTCTGAAAAATATCTTGGTAGATTTTGGGCATATTATCTTCGTTTCTTTCCTAAATATCATATTCACATCTTATTATAATAATATATTCTTCATTGGTTCCAAGCGAGTACTGAATAGCTTCAAACTTCTCTGCTTTACACATTCTTTTGTTAGGTTGCTCATCAATGGATGTATTGCTATATTTGCGCTTTGTCTGACTTTGTTCATCTTTCTTTTCGGTGTCACACTTTCCACGCGTTATCAGATAAGGTTTGAAGAACGAGTTAGTAGTAGTATTATTATTACTCAAGATGCTGTCATCCATTCGTCTCTTATTCCAACTCCTATTCATCCAAGCATCGAACAATACTTTTTTAGTTCTTCCATCCATTTTCATATGTTTATCAAATGATGAATTTATTCGCGATATGAATTCAAGTGGATCAATTCCCCAGTTGTCTCATTCGTCTAACATTTCTTCTTCTCCATCATATGAATTGGGATAAAATTTACAGAAAAATTTCTCAACAAGTTCTTTCCAAACGGTAATTTTTCCTCCCCCCTCGTTTATCCACCATTGTCGTGCGTCATCAGCTAGTGAGAGAGGAAATACTTTCATTCGTAGTTGATGGGAATCCACACCAGGAATGTAGATTAAATCAATCATTTAAAGTACGTTAGCAATGTGGTCCATCACGTCTTTGTTAATCCATCCGTGGTATGCATTCTTATGTAATTCCACCAAAAATTCCTTGCTAAGTTCAATGTTTATATCATTACTGGTGATAGAAATATTCGATTTATTTTGAGCACTCACTATGTATTCCTCTGAAGTTAGTTCTGCCATGACTTCTTATGGTATTTTCTTTAGTCTATTAGCTTCGATAAGTACTTCCTGTAACAAGGGTAAAAATATCAACAAGATTTGCTCTGAAGAAAGATAAAAATTTTTTACCACAGAAATCAAATATGAAAACTAAGATTTTGATTCTGTTTCAGTTTATCTATACGTCGTATTCAATAGAAGTGAATACGCCGTATTAATTAGTTGAATGAATACGATGTATTGGACAGAAAGTTGGATACGCCGTATCCAATGGAAGTGGATACGCCGTATCAAGTTATCGACCAGAACAGTGTATTAGGAAAACAATTAAATTAAATACACAATTATACAAGCAATTACTTAAACTAACAAATATACAAAATATACAGAATATATACTAATCTAATTAACACTACTCCTAAGGGTTAGATCTAATGTTAAAAACCAAAATATAAAATAAAAATTAAGATTAAATTTCACACCCCAACAATGGCGCCAAAAACTTGATGTGTCGTTGTGTGGTGTATATTTTTATGATTTTAAATTTATATTTTGCCGACTTAACCTAAAACAACACTTTAACGGGCAGTGTACCTGGTCGGTAGTAGATTCGTGGTAAGTAGGGTGTCGAACACTTGAAGCGATGTTAAATCTCTTAATTTATTTATATTTTGGTTATCTAATCTAAGTTAATTCTAATCTAAGTCAAACCTATGCTAATCCTATGTTAGTTCTAATCCTAATTCTAAAAGGTAAAGGGGGTTTTTTAGCCTGAGAGACTGGCACGGGTTTGGTGGTGACTACAATCAATTCAAGACACTTTAACCCATGCAAGCAAATTAACAAAAGATAAAAGAGTGGTCGAGCCTTATGATAGAAAGCTGTATTAGCCATCATTAATCTAATTAGAAGTTTGTTTGTTTATTTAGTGCAATGATTACTTATCTCGAAGTGGCATATCCTTCTTAGACTTAGGCGGGACTTCATCCTAAGACTTAGACACATTAGTTTTGTCACAATTAAAGCAACCGCATAAAGCATCCTTATTTGCTGATTATAATCTATCTTAGAGATTAAAGCAATGGTGATCTTATTAAACCCTAGCTCGTAGAGACATTACCCACTTACTGCTTAATGGTAATTTATACTCTAGTAGTCTACTTGTCCAACTATCCAATGGAATTAGAACATTATTTGTTGAATTATCTAGATTCACCTACTAGTCAACATGTTCAATAAACCAAAGGCAATATCCGATTAACTAGTTAAGCCAGAAGCGTATCCTTAGCATGAATTTAGAAGGACAATATTTGTAATCCTATGAATCTAGATGTATAAATTACTATATAGAGAGCTATCCCGGCATCTAGATTACTTGGTCCATATCACTAGATCCAGTTGAATGATATGTCGCATACAAAAGTACGTAAACAAGTATAAATTGATAAACATAAACAAGCATACATCGATAAATTAAGAAATCGAGAGATAAATAAAGCCAAACATTCAGATCTTCCTAATAATGGCTAATACCCGAAGGTATTAGCCTTCAAACATCATAATTAATATAAGAGTAATGGCTTAGCCACAGTAAACTAACTGAATTAACGAATGATACCAAAAACTGAACGATTATAAAAGTATAAGAAATTACACGTTGTCTCCTGTCGATTGGAATGCGTTGCAAGACCTCTTTTGCTCTTTTTCTCCTCTAAAAATCGACTTTTGTGGTTTAGGTATCGAGAATATGACTTAGCACACTTAAAACTTGTTTTTGAGTTTTGTATTTATAGGGTCTGGAGTCGGTGTCGATGCAGCGTATCCAATGTATTAGATATGGCGTATTGGGGTTTCTTGGAGTAGGGACCACGTTTGATATCTTCCAGAATATTTACATACTATATCTCTAATACGGCGTATTGGTCTTCACTAGATACGGCGTATTGAACTTGTTTCCTTTGTGTTCTTTGGTGAGTGTAGGCACGGATACGGCGTATCTTCCTTGATGGATACGGCGTATTGGTTTTCAGAATAGTAATCTTTGAAATACATTCGTTTAAGCTCCAGAATGCGCGCCTTTTGCTAATATTTACCAAGTACTCCGTAATTATTGCAATTCTCAAATATAAATAATTAAATAACAATTCTTTGCAATAATTATACAAAATAGGTTAATTACATGGGATAAATGATGCTACAAAATAGACGTTATTTGATGTCATCATTCACCAATCAACGAAGCAATAACCCGTTGTAAGAAAACTGAAGACGGAGTTGTAAGTATGATATCATCCACATAAAGCAGCAAGTAAGCAATGTCTGAACCATGATGAAATATAAATAAAGAAGTGTTAGTTTAATATTCTGAAAACCAACTCGAGTAGCAAAACCAAAAAAGCGTTGCAACCAAGAACGCGAGGCTTGCTTAAGCCCGTATAAAGAACGCTACAAATGACACACATAATTAGGTCTCTAAGGATTCACAAACCCACGAGGCTGATGAATATAAATTGTCTATGATAAATGACCATGAAGAAAAGAATTCTTCACATCTAACTGATGAATAGGATAGTTGCAAGGCACAACAATACTCAAAATAGTACGTATAGTGGTTGGTTTAACAATCAGACTAAAAACTCTCGTCACAATTAATGCGTTGCTGCTGACAGCGGCCATTCTCCACAAGGTGAATGATTGAAAAGACACATAGATCTCACAATATTAACATTAGTTGGACGCGGCAAAATCACCCATGTACCATTAGTAGTTAAAGCATTATATTCATCTAACATAGCCTTTTGCTAATTTTCGTCATGAAGGGCATGTACATGAGACCGAGGAAGGGGCAAGGTAGTGGTAGTGTGAAGACTCAATGATGCGGTCATTGTAACATACCAAGTTTTACAACTCTCTAGGCAGAGTACCTAACCGTTATAGTGTAGTATAGGTAAGACTCAAGGGTTGTTATTGTTCTCTAGAGGAATAGGTTGGGAAGGTTCGAACTAAACGTAACTAGGTCTAAGGGTTGAAAAAAGACCATTTTTGTATTTTTTTTAATATTTTTTAAGAAAGCAATTAAAATATTTGGTTTAAAAGGGGATTGGTTTTAAACTAATTAAACTAATAGCTAAAATTAAATCTAAGCTAATGTGGAAACTCAAATAGGTAGATAAATGTGTTTACTGAATCATGTATTGATCCTTAGTTTTCTTCTCTTAATTCTATTGCCCGTCACCCTTGTGATGCGATGTATAAGTATTTCCTAATTCATGAACGAATTACATGAAACCATCGTCTACGTAATATTCCGTTAAGGCAATGCACAAGTAAGGTAGTATGAAGACTATTACAAGACCTCTAAGAGTATATTACATGCATTAAAACACTTAAAAGGTGATCAACCACATATGGGTATGGTAATATGAAAACTGTTACCAATGGTATCCTTTCTACACAGTCACGTTTCCCTAGACATCTTCGCAAGAAATTAAAAAGCTAGTTTTTTCTAGAGCCTAACGCGCATACCCATCAACAAGAAGCAATATTAAATGGATCTACAAACTAAGTTTCATGTAATCATAAGCAAACACTAATAGATATAGCCTAACATGTTAAAAGAAAGCAAAGAACAATAATTAATCAAATAACACATAGACATATTGAAAGATTCAAGGATAAAGAATTTCACTTGATTAAAACATAAAGTTAAGTTAATAAATTTCCTGCACACATTCTTAGTAAATATAAAGATGTTAGGATCTTTATTTGGGGTTTTCGAGTGTTTTTAGGTCCGTTTGAGCTATAAATACCTTAAAAAATATTGTAGTAACACTTATATGATATTTATACGCGTCGAAAACTTTTTAAATATTATTTTATACACTATTTAGACTATAATTAAAATGAGTATATGAAAATAATAAAAATAATGAATCGAGCGAGATAGACTATAATAAATCTTTGATTATTATAAAACATTACAAATGTGTATACTTACATATTAAAGTAAAGAACTTGACATAAATATTATTTTGACTTATAAAACTAAAATGCAAACTATTAGGTGGTGATATAACGTTATAAAATTTAGTGCATTATTTTATTTTCGCTTGCATTATTCTAAATCGACCTATAATTAAATAGGTTGCGTGCCGGACTTTTTGTGATGATTTCCTTTGTTGATTTTGCTAAAATCAATACTTTTACTTGAGATGAGTTTATAGCCCCGCTTTAACTTATTTATCACTATTTTACAAATCTCGGGGTGAGATACATTGCTTGTTTTTACTTATGGACGCAAGTACTTTACTTTCTTTTAAATGATTATGAATTAGCCTAAGTAGCAATAATTCACTATGCCCTAATTATCATGAACCGTCAATTACTTTATGTAAGCGTGAGTGTTATAAATAGATCTATTTGGATTAACATCCTCGTCCAGGATTGGTGCCAACAAGGCCAACGGACGTATACCATGTCGAACTACGGGTGTCTCACTTTGGACACTCCCTAGGGTACTTTGATTACATTAAATTGCATACATAATTTTGTCTAGTATCGGTGTCATGAGCTTAGCGTAATCGTAATTACTTTTGTGATATTGTACGTGTTACATTATTACACAATTTGAAATCTTGCGGTCCAATCTTATTACTTACTTAAACCTATGAACTCACTAACTTTATGTTGACATTTTTAAGCATGTTTTTCTTAGGTGCTTAACTGTTATGGAGTATTTGTGATGACATCAAATAACGTCTATTTTATAGCGTCATTTATCCCATGTTATTAACCTATTTTGTTTAGTTATTGCAAAGAATTGTTACTTAATCGTTTATATTTGAGAATTGCAGTAATTATGGAGTAATTGGTGAAAGTTAGCAAAAGGCGCGCATTCTAGAGCTTAAATTAAGATATTTTAAAGATTATTATTCTGAAGACCAATACACCATATCCATCAAGGAAGATACGGCGTATCTGTGCCTGCACTCACCAAAGACCACAGAGGAATAAAGTTCAATACGTCGTATCCAGAGAGACTCAATATGCCGTATTTAAGATATATTATGTGAATATTCTGGAAGATATCAAGCATGGTCCCTACTCCAAGAAATCCCCAATACGCCATATCCAATCATTGGATACGTCGTATTGAACCGACTTCCAGACCTTATAAATAGAAAACTTAAAAACGAGTTGTAATTGTGCTAAATCATATTCTCGAAACCTAAACCATAAAAGTTGATTTTCAGAAGAGAAAAAGAGCAGAAGAGGTCAAGCAACGTTATTAATTCCATAGGAGACATCGTGTAATTCCATATACTTTAGTAATCGTTCAGTTTTTAGTATCATTTGTTAACTCGGTTAGTTTACCTTGGCTAAATAATTACTCTTGTATTTATTATGACGTTTGAAGGCTAATACCTTCGGGTATTAGCCATTATTATGAAGATCTGAATGTTTGGTATTTGTTTATCTTGATTTCTTAATTTATCATTGAATGCTTGTTTATGTTTATCAATTTATACTTGTTTACGCGCTTTTGTATGCGACCTATCATTCAACTGGATCTAGTGACACGGACCAAGTAGATCTAGAGTCCGAGATAGCTCTCTATATAGTAATTTATACATCTAGAATCATAGTTACACAAATATTGTCCTTCTAAGTTTGTGTCTAGGATACGCTTCAGGCTTAACTAGTTAATTGGATATTGCTAATGGTTTATTGATCGTGTTGACTAGCAGGTGACCTAGATAATTCAACAAGTAACGTTCTGATTCCATTGGATAGTTGGACAAGTGGACTACTAGTGTATAAATTGCCATTAAGCAGTAAGTGGGTAAAGTCTCTATGAGCTAGGGTTTAACAAGATCACCATTGCTTTAATCCCTAAGATAGATTATAATCAGCAAATAAGGATGCTTTATGCGGATGTTTTAATTATGACAGAATTAATGTGTCTCGGTCTTAGGATGATGTAGCGCCTAAGTCTTAAGAATGATATGCCGCCTCGAGAGAAAAAATCATTGCACTTAATAAGCAAACTAACATTCTATTCGGATTAATAATGGTTAATACAATTTTCTTATATTTGGATTGACCGCTCTTTTATCTTTTGTTTATTAGCTTGCGTGTGTTAGGAATTTTATAATAGATAGTTAGTACTAGTAGGTATGTAGTTCCTACTGGTAGAGTAAAAGTTCCTGCTGGTAGGTATGTAGTTCCTACTGGTAAGGATAATGTTATAGTTAATGCTGGCAGAACAATCCTGCTGGTAGAACAATATTAGTCCTGGTAGTATTATGCTTACTACGAGTTGATAGTATAGTTAGTTAGTGATAAGGATATGCATGAGATATCCTAAGAAGTGATAACACCTATCACTTTAGCTTTTAGCGAGTCTTAAGGAAACAAGTAGTTAGGGTTTCATGCGTATTTAAGGAACCTATGGTGATAGATGAAACGATTGATCAGAAAAACACTTTTATTATTAATCGAAAAGATCCATAGAGGATCATTATTTTTAGTAATTCTTTAACTCTGTTGTTTATATTCCGCGTAAA
>BQNB010112546.1:3068-22129 GCA_026074375.1 Tanacetum coccineum | reverse complement strand
GGAAGGGTTCGTTGATCCAGATCATCCAGAAAAAGTCTACCTTCTAAGGAAAGCTTTGTATGGATTAAAGCAAGCTCCAAGAGCCTGCATTTTCAGACGCTGATCATGCCGGATGCCTTGATACTCGAAAAAGCACTTCTGGAGGGATACAGTTCCTTGGTGATAAACTTGTAAGCTGGATGTCAAAGAAACAGAACTACACTGCAATGTCTTCAGCAGAGGCAGAGTATGTGGCGTTATCTGTAAGTTGTGCTCAAGTAATGTGGATGAGGACACAGCTTCAAGATTATGGCTTCAACTACAACAAAATACCATTGTAATATCATGCAACCCCGTACAGCATTCGCGAACAAAGCACATCCATACTCGGTATCATTTCATAAAGGAACAGGTTGAAAATGGTATAGTTGAACTATATTTTGTCAGAACTGAATACCAATTTCCTGAGGATCGGTTTAAGTATCTTGTCAGAAGGATTGGTATGAGATGTTTGACTCCAGCTGATCTGGAGGTTCTGACAAACGAGACTGCTTGATATCATCATCAAACATCAACATGTACATATTTTTGAGAAAAGCAAAAAAAAAAAACTTCAAAAAGAAAAATACAAAATTAGAAAAACATAAAATTTCCAAAAAGATTCTTCTCGACATGTCTCTTGGAATCGATAACATTTACGTGCTTAGAAATGTCGATTAACATTGACACGGGTGTGTAAATGAAGTTCGAGCGAGAGTTGCAAATAGTTTCAAAACATGTCATTTCTAATTTTCTATTCTAAAAGGCTTATGTGCAAATGTCAGTACATAACCCGGACTTCAAATAAAGAAGGGGTTTAATAAGCTTACCAACAACAGAAAATTAACGTTTCTCGGTCTTGAGCTGTTCTTACAAGACATTCAATGTTTTTAGCTCAAGAAAAAGGATAGTGTACGTTTCAGTGCGCTTACCCTTAGCGTTAGAAGAGAAGTCCTCTAACATTTGGTTTTTCAAAAAGTTGAACACAATTTTTCAAGAATTTCTCGATGACAATTCATAATCTTTCAAAATTGTGTGTTCAACACTCATCCCCTCACAGTGGTTTCAAAGAACAACAATTTTCCAATGGTCTATTTTTGAGGGGGAGTTTTTCGACAAACAAGAGAAAGTTATTAATTTTCTTGATACTTAAACATCGCCAATGTCTTATGTATTCAAGAACAATTACAAAATTTTCCAAACCATTCATGCTGACCATATTCCTTCCCACAAAAGAATATTAGACACGCTGATTTTTCAAGACATATTTTAATCACAAGGAATTAGCAAAACACTAAGTGTTTATACATTTACAATTAAGGGGAGAAAATGTAATTAAATTATGATCTATTCGACTCAATGTGGTAAATAGTAAGAAAAGGTTTTATGGTTTGATCTGATACCCAACAACATCTTAATTTCATGACGATTCTGAAGTCATAAGGTGGTTAAGTTAAGAATCAGTCCTATGATCCAACCAGAACCGGAGGATCTACCCAAGGATAACCAAAGTACGAAAATACAGTCTAGGTATGATTGGAGATGATGTATATGGGAATAATCCGACTAAGATTGAGTTACACTGGAACAATCACAACAAGGTGTTAGTAATGACGTCTTGGTAAGCATTGAAGGCGTTGAAGAATGAAAAAGAAATGTATGGATAAAGGGTCTAAAGAAAGAAGCCCTCCACACAACTTAAAGCAGAAACCGGGTCAATACAAAAATCAAATCAGAATCACAAGGTGATTGCTGGTAATGAAAAAGACACATGGACTAGTGATGCAAATGCACAACCCTTCCCAGTCCATTCGGTTTCTCTCACAACAAAACTTGTCTCATTTGTCACGGAGATACACACGTTATCTATTGACATCGCCTCTTTCGAGATCGTTGATATAATAGGTGGCAAACGCTCCACATCCGGTACTAAACCAAACTTCCACTAATCGAGTTCTAGAGCCAGAGATTAAATCAAATCTCGTTAGGACACAATCCCATTTTCAAACCACTTGTTGAACATCATACAGGTTCCACAGCTGTTATCAAAGTCCTACGCAATATCATTGTGATATTTTGCCAGAACATTCAAAGTGATACTCTTATAAGTATGTCACAATGACGAATAGGAAATCTTCTCAGTGTCACATCATACACACTGCGGTAGAGTGGACTGCGAGATTCTATATGAATCAAACTTGTGACAACTGGATATCGATTTGGTCCAGTAAATGAATTGACGGTTGATGAATTTTGATAAAAACATGACACTCTCGATGTGTTACAAAAACTCTTTAACGAGTGACACGTTGATTGATTTTCAAATCAATTTTCTCGTTTATCACTAACGTAAACCTGCAGGTCAAACGGTGGTAACGGCAACCTCAATCCTATTCAAATGCTCAATCTACGAAGACATACTATCTAGAAAGCTCAAGATTTAAAGACAAAGACTTTCGCAATAAACTCCTGATTTGAAGCTTTCAAGATATGCAAAAGTATTTGCAGCATGTGTCAAAAGACACAAGATCGCAAGATGGCATAGACGATAAAGACAATGACAAAGGCTCAAAGTCAAGATCGCAAAGCATGAAGGAACAAGATTACAACGAAGACAAAGACCAAGAACACTCGAGCTTAAACGACAAAAGCAATCTCACTGATCTCATGAAGGAGTGTCATCAATGAACTCACTTCGGGGGAGATTGTTAGCCTCAATTTTATTGAGTCAATAAAGGAAGCTCGTTCCCGTGTTCAAGACCTCACTTCGGGGGAGATTGTTAGCCTCAATTTATTGAGTCGAACAAGGAAGCTTGGTCACTCTACGATGGAGCACTCGTCTTTATTTAGTTTATACGTTGTTATAAAATATTATCAGGAATCGGTCTTCTATAGTTTAATCTAATATTGTATATGTTTCGGGTTTAATCCCAAGCAAAACCCGAGCCCGGGTCCTAGTTAAATATCCCACGCGTTGTAGGGATATATATATAGATATTTTCCATATGAAAATATCTAATTCTTATAATATCTATTTTCTAAATCTAAAAAAAAAAATTCTCTCTCAACTCCCTCTCATCTCTCTTTTCTACTCTCTTTCTCTCTTTCTAGTTTTCGATTTGTGTTTCGTGTTATGAAGTGAAGTTAATCGGGAACCTACAAAAGCCCTTTTCACCCGGCCCAATTCCATTTCTTTTATCCCAGTCCCAAGTCAACCCTCACACGCCCTGTGGTCAAACAAAGATATAAAAAGAAAGAGGGCGCGGGAAATTCCGTTTGTTACTATTCATTGTCTCCTCCGATTTACCTCGCGTCAAAATCATGGGGTAAATCTAAATTGAGGACGTGGCTTAACAATTCAAGTGACAAGGTACGATGTGGCAGAGTTATACGTCATTGAGAGCTCTTATTGGTCCAAGTACACAAGGAAGGACACGCGGGCGATTAAAGAAACACACTAATGATTGAGATTTTGCACTAAATCTAGTGCAAAAGAAGCACAAAGGAGTCTGACACACGAAATGCCACGTTGGCAATCTGTGTGCTCATCAAATCAATCCAACGGTTAAGAAAATAGATCCAATGATTAGAATGATTCAAGGGCTAAGACAGGGAGCGTCTAACTGACTTGGAGACCTAAAGCATCCGATACCGGCAATAAATACAAGGTCCATCCCCTCCAACTCACACATCAGGGATGATCTAGCTAATTAGAAGTAGTATAAAATAGCTTATAGCTTATGTGTATTTTCTAGCTTAAATCGTTCAATCTTGTAACTTTCATTAAAAAAAGTCTGCGGCTTTGTAATTCCCCCCCCTGTTTTTATTAATAAAAGTTGCATTCACTTATAAGTCGTATGTTTAATCTATTTCAATAAATTTGTAAAATGGTTGAATAAGCTTTCTACTGTTTAATAAGCTCTCATTAAGCTATCATCTCTACTCTTAAGATGGCTATCAAACTCAACTAAGCTCTTAAAAGCTTAGTTGAGCTTATCATACCCAAATCTCACAATCAATATTAATCCAAAGCATTAATTGAAGGAGAGTCAATTAAGGAATGGACTTCCAGACCCTACTAGTTGAGTCTTGTTGATAGCTCTTAGATATTTGATAGCCTAGTATGTGCAAAATTTTTATGTAAGTTCTAATTTAACATTTTTTGTCTTTAATAACTTACTAAACCTGCATTTTTAGTTAATTGGGCTTAGCTTGCTTATTTCTGTTTTATTTTGCTTATGAATGCTTATTGTAGTGATTATATGCTTATTGTGTTAAAACTTAAGTATTAATTCTTAGTTTAAATATTTCTGTCTTAAAATCAGCAAAATTCAAAAAAAAGCTTAAGTGTTATAGCTTATTGTTCTGCTTATTTGTCTGCTTATATATGCTTATTAGGTTTGTTAAAAGCTTGTTAATATCTGGTATCTAATAATTAATCATTAATTCTCACTTTTATAAGCTTAAAATGGATTTTAAAGGAAATAAGGGGGTGTTTGGCATGGCAGTACTAACTGAGAGTTAGTACTGCTATTGACCATTTGGTCCTTTAATTTCATTTTTAATCTCAAAATTTAGGTTTATAAGAGTAGGATTAATAAGTTTAAATAGGTTTAAGTCCTAGTTTCCTAGTTGATAGTTGCTAGGTTGAATTTGATAAGTTCTTATCAGTTTCATTAGCATCTTAGGCTCAAGTCTGTTTTAATTGTTAGTTTTGCTTTATTTACTCTTAGTTATATGATTTATAGATGTTAGAAATTAGATTGTAGGTCTGCACTAGTTATTTCAAAGTTTTAGAGTTAAAGTTGTCCCCCCCCTCCCCAAATTTTTTTTTTGCAATCAGATAAGAAAAACAAAAAAATATGCCATTTTTTAAATCTTAATTTTCAGTAGGTAAAAGTGGTTTTAGCTTTTCAAATTAGGTTTACAAGTAGCTTATAAGGTTACTCTACATATTTAAACACTTGTTTTTTTTCAAAATTAGGCGTTATTTGATATAGTTTTTAGGCCTTAAAAAATCTGCATTGTTTCAGTTTTCAAAACCAAAAGTTACTAAGTGTTCTAAGTACAATAAGCTGTTTTCAAGCCACTTTTTCATTGAGTAATTGAATTTCAAAATGTTTTGTAAAAGCTGTTTCATATAGATTTTTGGCCAAGGTTCAAAGTAATATAGGCTAGATTATCCATAAGACTCTGCTGTGGGCTTATAAATAAGCTAAAGATGTGTGTTTGGTCTGTTTGGATTATAGTTTTAGCTTAAGTGCTTATTTTAGATTTCTAGCTAATAGCCTTTAGTTTTTGCTTAATTTATGTTCAAATTAGCTTATTAGATTAATATTTAGTCATTTCATAGCTTAATAAGGTTAGGATTTAGCTTATTGCATCTTTGCTTAAAAATTAAAAACATAGTTAAGTTAGAATAAGTGGCTTTTTTATCAGGCTTTTCTTGCTTAATTTGAATCAAATGCTTTTTGAAAGTTGTTTTAAGTAGTATTCTAGGTATACTTTTTTGGGTAATAAGCCAAAAATCCATAAGGATCTTTTAGCTTATTGAAAAATAAGCTCAAAGGTGCCTTAAGGGGATGTTTGGTTAACAGTTTACACCATGAGTGCTTATTTCTTTATTTTAGCTTATTATAATTGCTTATTTAGGTTTAGTTTAGCTATTTAGGTTAGTATAAGCCCATTTTAGCTTATTTGTTTTGCCAAAGCTTATTTGAGCTTATTTGCTTTCTAGTGTGAATTTTAAGTGAATTTAAGCCTTTTTAGCTGTTCTGTTTATCTAGCTTATCATTTGTGCTTATTTTTGTTCTTATGTGCTTTTTAGACATAGCTTATTGTCTGTTTTAGCTTATTTGTCATTTTTATTTGCTTAATCTCCTTGAAAATACAAACAGTTAGTTTTTTTTGGACTTAGAGTATTTTAGCTTATTTTTGTCTTACTTAGCTTATTTTTGTGCTTATTTGAGGTTTATAAAAAAGGTTGCTTTGTAAAAAGTGCTTATTTTCAAGTTTTCTAAAAAGTTATAAAAAAATGGCGAAAATAAAAACACTTGGGATAGTGGGAAACCCCGGGTGAGCAAGGCTCGAACCCGGGACCTCTACCACCCTCACCAAGCATTTTATCCCCCACACTCCCAACCATCGTGCTATAATAGCTCATCCGTTAGATCTTTACATAATCTATCTTTTATATACCTTTACTCTTTAAGTATAATAAGCTGTTTTTGCTATTACATAGCTTATTCGATAAGTTGTGCTTCCCAACTTATTTTTCGTAGATTCCTTATTGTTTAAGCTATTTTTCATAATTTTTTAGAATTTTTATAAAATGTTTAGTATTTTTTATATTTAATTTTCTTTTAAAATCGTTTTTTATTCAAAAGAAAATATATAAAAGTCAAAAAAAAATATAGTTCTTTTTTAGAAAATTTTCTTTTATCATATAGTTCCTAGGAAAAATAGTTTTGCTTCCGTAGGGTTTAATTTGCAAAATTTTATTTTTTAAAGAACGGGATTGACTCCCGTTCAAGTTTTTCGTGTTTTTAAGCTCAAATCAACTCCGTTTTCATTATAGTTTTCTTTAATCTTACTTTTTAGTTAATTAGAGTTTATTAAAAGTGAAAAATTCATTTTAAGTTTATTTTTGGAAATTTAGGGTTTTTAGTCACAGTTTAGGGTTTTCATTTTACGTTTTTAGTTGAAATTTGTTTTTCCTTAAGTATTTTTAAGTTTTTGCCTTATTTTTCTTGTAGTTTTAGAAAAACAATATCAATCTTATCCCATTCAAATATCGATTCTCAAAACAACTCTCGACTTTCAATTGCTTTTCTCATCGGGGATAACGACCCGGGAATCATACTTCCGGATTACTATAACTGAGATCTTTTGATTCCTACCCTCCTTTTTATATATTTATAAGTATATTTTATATATATTTACTATATATTAAAGAGTGTAGTCAGAAGTGATCAGACGTGTCGGACTCGTTTTTTGGCATTTCTCATCATTCACGGATCAAAACACCCGGAGTACAAACAACACAATAATACCTTCCAAAAAGGGATTATTAATCACAATAAACCATAATTCAACATAATCCTCATAAAAATCATCACCGTCAACCCGGTACCAAAATCTGAATAACGACAAGTCAATAGTCAAAGGACTAACAATGAAATATTCAGAACACAAAAAGGGCAAAGGTTACATTCTACCCCCTTAAAAGAATTTTGACCCTGAAATTCAGCTAATAATATCACTAAACAAATATGGGTACTTCAATTTCATCTGATCTTCACATTCCCACGTGAATTCAGGGTCACGTTTTGAATTCCACCTAACCTTGACGATGGCAATCCTACTATGCTTCAGCTTACTTATACTCTCTTTCCAAAATTTCCATTGGTTATATCCATAAAATTTAACTTAGCATCACTCGAATCTCCATCCAACAGGTCACTTGCAGTGTGGATTAGCAAACACTTCTTAGGTTTGACACGTGGAACGGTCTTGAACACCGTTCAACTCCTCAGGCAAATCTAACCGATAGGCCACAGGGCCTACCTTCTCAATAATCTCAAAAGGTCCAACAAATCTACATGCCAATTTCCCTTTCTTCCCAAAGCGTACCACACTTTTCTAAGACGACACTTCGAGCAAGACATAGTCACCTACGCTAAACTCTAAAGGCTTCCTCCTCTTATCAGCATAACTTTTCTGGTGATCACGTGCAGCCTTAAGTCTATCCTTAATCTGTGAGATCTTCACATTAGTCTCTTGCACTAACTTAGGTCCTATCAACTGACCTTCTCCAACCTTAGCCCACATAATTGGCGAACGACACTTTCTACCATACAATTCCTCAAATGGAGCACATCTCACACTAGAATGATAACTATTGTTATATGAAAACTCAACCAACAGAAGATGAACATCCTAACTTCCTCCAAAGTCCAAGAACGCACTCTCTAAAAGCATGTCTTCTAAGTCTAAATAGTATGCTCACTCTGATCCATCGGATCTATGGTGATAAAGCCATACTCATGTCTAAACTATTCCTAGAATGCTTTTTGCATTGACGTGCCAAAACCTTGATGTGGAAACGACTATCAAGATCCTATATGATCTGAGATCGACACATATGGAGACCATGTCTAGCAATCTTCATCATCTATGCAAAAAATATAAAATGCACACATTTCAATGCACTGATTCTATTGATGATCTCCTTTCTTATAATCCACATGCATAGGTAAAAAATGAGCAACTTAGTCCCCAATCAGTCCACCATTAACCCAGATTGTGTCATGCCCACTACTAGTCCTAGGCAATTTAGTCACAAAATCCATAGCTATTCCTTCCTATTTCCATACAGGAATCTCAGGTTGCTAGAGTAAGCCAGATGGCCTTTGATGCTCAGCCTTAACCTTTAGACAAGTCAAACACTTACTAACATACTCAGCTATGTCCTTTTTCATTTCAGGCCACCAATACCTATCTCTCAAATCATAATACATCTTATTAGCTCCTGGGTGTACAGAGTACTTCGACTTATAGGCTTCATCTATTATCAGGGTTCTCACCTCACCCTTAAAAGGTACCCATATTCAATCCAGGTAGTATAAAGTCCCATCACTTCTCTGTTCTATCATATCATCAAAACCTTTCTGCATTCCTTTAGACTCATCTACAGCCTCTCTCTAAGCCGCAAGTATCTTATCCTTGATACTCAACTGAAGGGTCATATTCATAGCTCTAACTCTCTTAGGCTTTACTCTTTCCTTCCTACTTCGGGCATTAGCCACCACATTCGCCTTACCAGGATAGTAGCGAATTTCACAGTCATAATCACTAAACAACTATATTCAATGACGCTCTTGCATATTCAACTCTTTCTGACTAAAGATGTGCTAAAGACTCTTATGATCTGTATAAATGACACTCTTTGTCCCATACAGGTAATGTCTCCAGATCTTAAGTGCAACCACGACCGCACCAACTCAATCATAGGTTAGACAAATCTTCTCATGAATTTTCACTGCCTAGCGCATAGGCAATTACATACCTTTTTTGCATTAACACACAACCTAGTCCTATCCCAGACGCATCACAATATACCACAAAGTCTTTTGGTCCATCGGGGAGAGCTAGAACAGGCGCATTACACAACTTATCCTTCAAGGTATGAAATGCCAATTCCTGTTCCTCACCTCAATCGAAAGTCTTACACTTCTGAGTCAAGATAGTAAGAGACTTAGCTATCTTAGAAAAGTTCTCAATGAACCTACGGTAATACCCAGCCAATCCTAAGAATGAACGAACCTCATATCTCTTAACAACTTTAATCTTACTAGGGTCTACATGAATCCCATTACCATTTAATTAATGCCCAAGAAACTTCACTTCTCTTAGCCAGAATTCCACTACTTAGAAACTTAGCATGACATATTTCCTCATTTTGAGCAGATCCCCAAGACTAACCTTAAAGTGTTTCTTACATGATCCTCCCTTCGAGTCTTATGGTAGATTAAGATATCGTCTATAAACACTATCACAAACTTATCAAGATAAGGCCTACAAACTCTATTCATAAATCCATGAATACTGCTGGTGCGTTAGTCAGACCAAAGGGCATTACTATGAACTCAAAATGTCCATAACTAGTTCTAAACGTAGTCCTTGGAATGTCATCCTTATGCACTCTCAGTTGATGGTATCCAGACCTAATATCTATCTTTGAGAAAAAATTAACGACCTTGGCATTGATCAAATAGATCATCAATCATAGGAAGTGGACAACGATTCTTAACCGTCAACTTATTCAATTCTCTATAGTCAATACACATTCTAAATGAACCATCATTTTTCTTAACGAACAATACTGGCGCTCCCCAAGGTGATGAACTTGGTCGAATAAAACCTTTGTCTTGGAGTTCCCTGAGTTGTCCCGACAACTCCTCCAATTTAGAAGGTGCTAAACGATAAGGAGACTTTGCTACCGGCGTTGCTCTAGGGATTAACTCAATTCGAAATTCAATTTCCCGAATAGGCGATAATCCAGATAGGTCATTCAGAAATACCTCAGGAAAATCTCTAACCACAACAATCTCTTCTTGTTTCTTATCACCAGCCTTAGCACCCATCAAAAATCTTGCTTTCTCTTCCGGTCTCTCTCCTAATACTCTAAGCACCTTGTCATCCAGTAGTGGTATCCTCACTACTTTCTCATTATAAATTATTTCAGCCTTATAATTTGGCAACCTTCCATACCTATAATCACATCAAAAAAACTCTCAATGCCCAAAAGTATCATTCGATATCAAGACCGATACCCTACGATCTCCTAATCTGCAACCTTAATAACCTTTACAAGTCTCACTACTGTCCGCTAGCTAATCTCAATATCATATTTTAAAAACCTAATTCGCTGGTATTCTAGCCGAACAGAGGTATAAAAGTGGTGGAAAAACAAACTATAATTGGCACCAGAGTCAATAAAGGTAGTGAAAGAATGGATTAGTTCAAAGTAAACGTTACCCGTCATAATGTTTCGGATCCCTATGACCTCCTCTGCTACCCAACCATGAATGCCCTACATCCCCTAGCTGGTTCCTTGTTTCTAAGACCTATGACCCCCTTATTAGCAACAAACTGGTTAGGATGATTTTCTTCTTTTGTCCTGTGCCCATATTCAAATCTACGACAAGCTGCCCTGACCATGGTCGGTACAACCCACCATATATGCCCTAACATTGGTTTTTCTAGCATTGACAGGATTCACATTCCTCGACACACCTCTATAATCCTTTGCCAAATGACCCAGGCGGTTACAATTAAAGCATGTGCGATAAGGCCCTCCGGGTGCATGGTAGGAGTTGTAGGTGGTACACTTGGGCCAAGTACCCGTATTCTCTCTTCCTATAGGGTTTGCGGTAGTAGCAAAAGCATTTCCAGTCCTAGTCCTTTTATTATCATCCCTACGCAAGCTTACCTTGCGAAGGTTTCCCCCATATTGCACTCTTTTCTCAACCTTCTTAATTGATCCATTTCTTACAGCCTCATCGGTCAGTGCACCTGAAATCTGCAAAGCCTTATGTATAGTCTTTGGCTCAATTGCTGCCACCATCCCATAGATATGTAAAGCAAGGCCATACACATACCTCTTAATCATCCTACTCTCTGGAGTTACCAAATATGGAACTAACCTAGCTAACTCATGAAACCTATCAGTATACGCAGCATGGCCAGCCCCGACCATGGCATGATTCCACAACTCAGATTCCAAAACTTTGCATCTCATACCTAGACAAAACTCTTCAATCATCATAAATTAAGTTATTCATGACATACTAATAGCAACTTCCCGGCTTAGCGTGCGGATTTAAGAGTTCCACCATGTTAAAGCCTTACCCATAAATAAACCAGCAGTGTATTTCACTTTTTGGTCAACACTACAACCACTCATATCTTGCACATACTCCATTTTCTTAATCCAATGAGTAAGAACTTCAACACCTCCCTTACCATCATATTCCTTAGGGTTAAAAGCTAAGACTCCTTATATGAACAACCTACCCGGTTGCCATTCACTAACATATTCTTAACGTTCTCCTGAACGTTCTCATTAACCACGTTACCATTCTAATTTTCAACATTTCCTTGGTTACCAACGAGAGCTAGCATGGCAGGTAAGAGGTTCTGCAGTTGTTGGGAAATGATCATCAAGAAGTCGGGTGCTCCCTCATTGGCTCCCTTTACATTCCCATTGACTTCCTCTACACCCCTATTAGCTCCCATCCATTGGTCATTTCCTTGACCATTCAAATCATCAACACGCTCATTATTACCTTCTCAAGGTCTTCTACCCCTCCCACCTCTACCAACCTGTACACCCGTTCCCCCTCCTAATGATTTGGCAGCAGGACGACCAACACTTTGGGTTCTCATCCTTGGCGGCATTATCTATACAAGGGAGACCATGGGCAACATTAGGTAGCAAGAAGACTCGCGTATATATAGAATATCTTACTATATATACAGATATACACATAATACCACCTTACGGTGTCAACATTGATTTGTGTTTAAAACAAGACTAAGTATTAAGTGGTTGTGATACGCTTATAACTACGTTGGCCCTCGTATTTATATTCGCATCCTTTCCCAGTTATACTCGATATTGAGCTCACACATTTTAATGACTGACATAACTAAAGCACCAAACCGTGAACATGGCAAAGCAAAGAAAAAAAAAAAATAGGGGTACAAAAGTGGAATACCGTGCATATAGATCATATACGTAACTAAACAGGGGATCTTAGGTTATAGTCTTGGCCAATCCACCTAGTTCTCTATAACCTTGGCTCTGAGTACCAGTCTGTCATACCCCGATATATAGCAGAAACTCAGGAATGCAATATAATGATCAATCATAACATAAGATACAAAATAGAGAAAACTATAATGCATAAACTTCAACGTGTTATGAAGACCAATCAACTAGAACCAACCTCGAGTGATGTCCAGAATGACTATCATAACGACAATCTCATACAAATAACCAAAAAGCACACACATGGTCCATAATTCTCAACTTAAACCAAAAAAAACTTCCAAATACTAAAGCCAAATAAAATAAACAAGCAAGACTTCACATGAAAATCCACACGGGATACTTTTTAAGCCTGCTAACACACACACCAAACTATTCCTCTTTCACTCACCTGAAATGAAACTCTAAAATGTCAACAATAACATTGTTAAGCTCTTAGGTTTACCTTAAACTCAAATTGTGCCAATATTTCAACACAATAGACAATAGTTAAAGAACAATCAAATAACATACATGGTTAGAGAAAGAGAGGTGGTTTTAGAGAGAGAGAGAGAGTGGTTGGATGAACATTTTAGAGAGAGAAAGAAACATAAGAGAAAACTTATATTATGTGTGTGAAATAATGAATAACCAACACCCTTTCCATAGCATGGAAAGGGTATTTATACCTCTTATGGTCGGTTTGGGCCTTGCTTCAATGGCTTCCATGGCCTTGGGCTGAATACACCAGCCAGTAAGTTTCCCAAATAAATAAATGAAGCTAACTATCAATATCATGGAAGTGACCGAACATTTTTATGTTCATAACAATCTCCCCCTAAGGGAGGTCACTCCAATTTACAAAAACTTAAACCTAGCATACTATGCTTTAACTTTAGTCTTAAGCTCGTAGTCTTTTACTTTATTCATTAACTTGTGAATTGATATAGTGATCATTGACTTTAGGCTTGAGCTTATTCCATTGACTTGTATGTAATTATGTGATCTTGAGCTTCTTGAGATCATCAACCAAGCATAATCTCCTTTCATTATCTTGTAACTTTGCACATCGTGTTAAACTGTGACTTCTGGACCGACACGCGCATAAACACTTCTTGATATGTTAACTGAAAAGCTTTAAATAATACATCTTTTCTTGAGGTTCTTTACTTAACACTTCGTCACTTCAAGAAAAGACGTTCTGGTATCAGATGTCTGAAACTTCTTTGAATTCCCTTCTGACTTTTAATACTTTGTCACTTAAGAAAGACGTACAGTATCAGTGTAACGGAAGTCTTGAAACATGTACTTGAGCTTTCATGATGTCTTTATATTTGTCGGTCGGGTATGAGCCTGTGGCCATGAATCTTTGAGACAGCTGAAACCAGGTACCTTCACCTCCATCTTTAAGTATCCTTCATTAAAATAGTTAGCAATAAAGCGGGGGAGGGGGGAATATGGCTTTGTCATTTGCTCATGTTTGGTTGGAGTAACCTTCGAATCCGTGAGGATCGACCTGTGATTAGGTATATTCAATTTAAGAAGAATATCCTTGACATGGTTTCCAGCTGAAGTATCAAATCTTTCTAACACATATGTATTAGATTCATCAAACACATCATGTTCTCATTACCGGAACGTCTTAAAGCAGACAGCACGATAAGAGTGAACCAGCGAGTTACTATCTCACCGATTGAAATAAAAATTGATTTGAAAAATCAATCGACGTGTCACTTGCTAAAGTGGTTTTATGACACATCAAGAGTGTTAATCATTTCAAAAGTTCATCATCAATCATCAAATCATATACTGGAAACAAAGTTTGATTCATAAGAATCTCGCACCAATCCGTTTCTTCCTAGATTGATCACAAGTTTGATTCGTTAAAGAAACCACAAGTCACCTACCATGAGCTTGTTTGATGTTGGCTCAAGCAGGATTTCCATCTTCATTGTGATTGCTTGAGTATCACTCTGATGTTCTGGCAAAATCACAAGGATAATGCGTGCTCTTTATATATTTCTCGTTATTCACATTGTGTGATATATCAAGCATAATTTTGACAAGTATTCTAATGAGATTTATGGATGATCTTTTTTGGCTCTAGACTCAATAGTGCACTTTGTTTTTTAGTGATTGGAGGTTGGAGCAGACTGCCACCTTTTCAATACCAACTAACTCGGAGTGAGAAAGTTGATAGAAATGCGTGTAATATTCGTGAGAAATGAAACAAAAATCTTTTGAGAGATTATGAGTGGCTAGGGAGGGTTGCACATTGCATCACTGGGTCTATGATGTCAGTCTTCAATGTCAGCAATCATCTTTGTAATTCTTACAAGCAGATGTTATTGACCCGGTTTCTGCCTAATTATATGAGGAGGGCTTCTTTCTTTTTCACCCTTTATCTTAACTTTCTTTTTAATTTCTTCAACCTATCATCGCTTACCAGACTTCATACAAAAATACCTTTATTGTTGGGTTTTCGTACTAGCTCTATCTCATTGGCACATTCCCGATTCTTCAATTTTTCCCCTCCTTTGTATAAATACCAAAGGCTTCTACACTATCAAGTGTAGAATCCACCGATTCTGCAGGATCTTGGGATTTGAATACCTATGCCAAACACTGCCTTATAACTCCATAAATTAAGCGACAAAGAAAATGGCTGGTCTTTTGGGTATTCCATCACAATCCTTCCAAAATCATAGAAAAGTTCAATCAAAGTGTTTGATATAAATATCAAAAGATTTACACTTTGAGAGTTTTTTCATCATCACTAAAAGCTCCCTCTTAACATGTGCATCGTAATCGTAGTACATGCTAAGTGTGGAGTGCATTGAGTCCATTTTATATGATCACATTTCAATACAAGTTAGGTTCAGTTTAATCACATTTTCTCTCCTTATCTAAAATGTTAATCTCTTAATCTTTTGGATATCAATTGATTAAACGTTCGGGGACAAAATGTTACACAATATCTATCAGGAATATTTTAATGCTCCCCCTTAATATTTGAGGGAATATAAGACAGTGTTGAGTACAATAATTTGAAAAAATTTGAATTTACTAAGAAATTCTTGAAAATTTTGTACTCGAGCACTCCTTAATATTACCATAAAGTCTACACTACATATATACAAATTTATAAGTTTTTATTATGTACTAGGTTTGACATGTTATGATGAGGACATCATATGATAAATCCCCGTACAGTCTCCCACCAATGAATTTTTCCAGGCTCCTTATTAACCTTCTGTTTCTGAGTTGTCGATCAATAGACTGGATCATAGCTCATACTCTTTCCCTGTCAACATTTCTCCAGACTGTTTATGGGAAGTACTCAATCCGGATTCGCTTCAGAATGTCATCAAGAGCAGATCGAACATCGGTGAGTGTACCGTCACTAAACTTGTGGAGTTCATCAATACGCATCAATCTGTTCTTCTTGTCTTTATTCTGATATATGAAGCCTTTGGGATTGGAGTATGTTGTATATGGTGTCTTTCGTTTGAGATCTGATCTGTACGTATCTGGCTTTATGAGGTTGAGCTTCTTTTGTACTTTCGATGCCTAATTAAAGATCTTCAACATGCCTTCTGATGATAATGCTTCTTGTAAACATTCGCAGTGAAACACCCAAAGCTAGACGTTCTTCAATATGGATATTTGTTAGCTTGCCTTGAACAAGAAGCAGCAACATATCTTTGATGTCTTGAAGGCAAAACCTGTTGTAATTGCCTTCTTTGAATGTGTACAGCTTGTCGTCATCTCTACGAACAGTGATCCATTCTAAATGTTTGTAATTATGCCATTCCACAATCGTAAGCTTCTTAATTCCAATGATTCTGTTTCTGGAGTAGACATCACGAGCAGATTCCATGTTGACCTATAAATAATCAAGTGTTTAGTACTTATACGACCTACATTGGATTAGGTTGCATTCGATCGTAAGCGTGACGCATTTTTCTATTGCCCTTTTTTCTACTACTTGCTTTATTAAATACGGGGGAGATTACATGCTTGATTTCTTTGGACACAAGTGTTTTCAAAACTGTATGCTATTTCCTGATTACATTATTGCCTAAGTTACCGTATTGCCATTTAAGTCCCCTTTTATCATGAACCGTTAATTACCTGCTGGGTATACGCATTTAACATTTGAAGAAAATTCGTAGGATGTTTGGAAACATCTGTATTGAGAAAATTCGTAGGATGTTTTTGTAACATCTGTATCCGTGTTGGGGCACAAACCTCGAGTACTTCGGTGTCATGAGCTTAGGGCAATAATACATGTTTTAGACTATTAAATGTGTTTCATAGTCTACTATTACTTCGATGTTGTGGTCCACGCTATTTCCTGATAAACCTATGAATTCACTCAACAATTTTGTTGACGTTTTAACATGTTTTAATCTCAGGTGCTGAGGTATAAGCTTGGATGGGAGCCGTGACGGATATCTATTAGAGGGATTCTGATTTCTTAAATTCAATGAAACTTTTGTCTTATAAAAATCTTAATGTCTTTTTATCAAAACTATGGGACCTAACGTGAAAACTCTGATCTTTTGTAATGACATTGAATGAATCTTATTTTTAACGTCCATTTAAGGTCGTTTTCTATATCTTGATTTTTGTACTTTGACGTAGCACCCCATTGTTACCTTCCCGCTGCGACCTGATTTTGGGGGTGTTACACCGAATTCACACAACTATCTAGATCTAGAAAGATCTTAGAGATAGAAAGTTAGAGAGAGAGAACGAGTGAGAGAAACATATGAAAAACACACTAAAGAGTGTGTGTAAAATGAATCAACTGACTACCTCTTCCAAAGTTGGAAGAGGTATTTATAGTTCTTACAAAATACCGGGTATTAGTACCCAGTTCATTACCGAAAGTCACACGGTTAACTATTATACTACGAGCTATAATAAACAGTAAAATACACGGGGTGACCGAGTCTTTTTCTAATATCTAACATACCGTATTGCCATTTAAGTCCCCTTTTATCATGAACCGTTAATTACCTGTTGGGTATACGCTAGTGTTATGGATAGATCTATCGGGACTGACCATCCCCACCTTTCCTTGGGTCACTAGTTTGATCAAGGTGCATTTAAAATTTGAAGAAAATTCGTAGGATGTTTTTGTAACATCTGTATCCGTGTTGGGGCACAAACCTCGAGTACTGGTTTGATTACAGTTTATTACGTTAAGGTTCGGTGTCATGAGCTTAAGGCAATAATACATGTTTTAGACTATTGAATGTGTTTCATAGTCTACTATTACTTCGATCTTGTGGTCCACGCTATTTCCTGATAAACCTATGAATTCACTCAATAATTTTGTTGACGTTTTAGCATGTTTTAATCTCAGGTGCTGAGGCATAAGCTTGGATGGGAGCCGTGACGGATATCTATTAGAGGGATTCTGATTTCTTAAATTTAATGAAACTTTTGTCTTATAAAATCTTAATGTCTTTTTATCAAAACTATGGGACCTAACGTGAAAACCGTGATCTTTTGTAATGACATCGAATGAAACTTATTTTTAACGTCCATTTAAGGTCGTTTTCTATATCTTGATTTTTGTACTTTGACGTAGCACCCCATTGTTACCATTCCGCTGCGACCTGATTTTGGGGGTGTTACATTTTGCAATACTATCAGCAATTAAGCATTCATTTTGAATCAAAAGATTTTTCTTCTCTATTAGCAAACTCTTTTTCTCAAGCATAGTTTGGTCATACTCTGTATCCAACTCATCAAAAATACGCATGTATTCCATAATGTCTTTATAAATTTGTTCATTTTCACACAAGTCTGCAGCACAATTATCGTATTCCATTTAAGCATATCACACATTCACATTCAAAACATAAAAATAACAAACATCTAAAAACACTAGTAACTAATCAATCAAGGCCCTCTCAGCATTCTTGCATTGCCTGTTGAGAGTGGTTCTTTTTTTTGAAGCTAAATCAGAATTCATTTCTTCAAGCTTGTTTAAAGCTTTTAATTCAGATTCATTTGCTAAATCTATTTGTGACATAGCTTCAGACACCCGGTTATTAGCTTGGTCTTCAGCTTCCTAGCTTTTTGGCTTAATTCATAATACTCATCTACAGAAAGTGCATGTCTTGGATTTTTTTCGCAGACTCACTCTCATGAAGTGCACTCATTGCTCCCAATGCTAACCTCCCTGACGCTCGTGTGGCCTAGATATCTTTTCAACCAGCTTATAGTTTACTCAACATTTTAATCTTCTTATGACCTTGCTGAATATCCTGCCACAACTCATCAACCGTCCGCTTCCTCAAATCCCTTGATAAACCAATACTCGATTGCCTACCTAAAGACAAACCTACAATTGGCTGAGCATTTAAGTCACCCTCAGTAGTCCAAACACTCTTTAAAAGCTCATCAAGATTCATACTACTTAACGGATGTCCTAAATCACCTAACTGATTTTGCACCTCATCTAAAGTCAAGTTATACATAGAGTTTTGTCTCGCTATTGCATCCGATTTCGGCCCATTCGACCTAAGCTGATTATCTAATTGCTTAGCAGTCATTTTACATATCAATAGACGCGCAACATGTAACAATCCGTATTTTTGATCAATGTACGACGCTATTAAATTCACTATTTATTTTTTTCTCGTACGCGTTCGCTTTTAATTTTAATAGTTAAGTTAAATCGCGTAAGCTAAAAATCAATAATTAACGTAAA
>BQNB010112545.1:0-17341 GCA_026074375.1 Tanacetum coccineum | reverse complement strand
TATATATATATATATATCAATAGTGTGATATCTAAGTGTATACGTATGTGACCTCGTAGGCTCACGTATTCCTAGCCGTATAAATATCCGTATGACATGAGCACAAACCAACAAACTCTCTGCGTACTCGGCTCGGCTGCGCAACTCTATGATCTCAAGTCTATCGGTCACCCAAAATTCTCGTAGCTCTCTGGCCTCCTGCTCAGCATATATTGCTCGAAGCTGTAACTGTGTGATCCTGCCTCTAGCAATCCTCAGTGAATCTCGAGTAACTACATCGTGCTGCTCCAACAATCTAACTCTAGCACAAAGGGTCGTTGTCTCTTGTATGGTAGATGTCAAACTAGCACGCAGGATCTCTATGTCATCCCCAACTGACTCGACATGCTCTGATGGTGGTGGTACTGTTGCTGGTGGTGGTAATGGTAGTGGTGATGGTAATACTGATGGTGGTAGTGATGGTGAAGGCGATCTGGATCTCTTACAAGATAAGGATGGTAAAAGTGATGGCGATGGTGAAGATGATGATGGCAAGAGTGGTAATGGTGGTGAAGATGATGATGGTATCTCTGATGGAAGTAGTGGATGGTGGTGCAGCTCTCCATCGATCCATGGCTGCTCTGTAGCCAAGTGGCATCGAGATCTCCTTTCCCGATCGAATGGTAAAGGTACGGCTAGTAGGTAGGGGTTGGGTAAGTGGTGGATGAACAACTGAAGCAGTCTGAGTGTGGAGTGACTTAGTAGTCTCGCTCAAATCCTCGTCTGATAAGTCGTCACCAGAATCCAGTGGGTAGCCATACAAAGCCGGTGTGCGATCTGATGATGGTGGTGCGGGTCTAACGGGTAAGGTAGTAATCTCATCGTCAGAATCGGATATGATGACAAACGGAACGAGTTCTCCGGTACGTGGTGTAGTAGCAGGAAAAGGTGTAGGACGAGGTGTGGACACAGTGCAGTGACAATCAAAGGTTTATATAAATATAATATATAAGACAAGTGTAAAAGTGTACGATAGGAAAAGTAAACGCAAGTATAAGTCATGTAAGCAAGTGGTGTGAATGCACATGAAAAGTTTTATGTGATGCAATGTTTATGAAATGGTTATAGTCTGGGTAAAATATGCAACCTAGTTCTCTATAACCTTGGCTCTAGATACCAATCTGTAACACCCTTAAAATATGTGGCAGCAGAATGGTAACTGGGGGCGTTACTTCATAATACAATAGCACAAGATATAAGAGAACGACCTCTAAATGAGTCGTTTAAAAATAACCTCGTTGTTTCATTGAAATAAATAAGTTAAAAACAAGTTGTCTCAAGTTTGCATCAAATGGAAATCATAGTTTAAAAATACAACGAGGACAAGTAGTGCATGAAAAGTCCATGAAAATGTAGTCTTGAATGCATGAAGACCCAAAGCACTTGAATTACGCCTTAGCAAGTTAGGCACCTGAGAAATACATGCTTAAAAGTGTCAACATAAAGTTGGTGAGTTCATAGGTGTAAGTAAGTAATAAAGTTGCTCTACAAGATTTTAAAGTGTGTAATAATGTAACACATACAATATCACAAAAAGTAATTATGATTGCACTAAGCTCATGACACTGAGGCTACAACAATGTATGTGTGTAAATTTATGCAAAGAATGTGCCCGTGTAGATGTTCAACCCGCAACATCTAAAGTCCGACATGGTATACGTCCGTTAGTTCGGTCCTCCGAAACTAGTAAGCGCTACTTACCCGAACGGGGATGTCAATCCTAAATAGATCTATTTATAACATTCGCGCTTACACAAAATAATTAACGGTTCATGATAATTCGGGCATAGTGGATTGTCGCTACTTAGGCTATTCCGTAATCATTTGAAAGAAAGTAAAGTATTCGCGTCCATAAGTGAAAACAAGCAATGTATCTCACCTCGAGATTTGTAAAATAGTGATAAACAAGTTAAAGCGGGGCTATAAACTCACCTCGAGTAAAAGTAATGATTTTTAGGAAAATCAACAAAGTAAATCGTCACAAAACTTCCGGCAAGTAATCTATTTAATTATAGGTCAATTTAAAATAATGCAAGTGAAAATAAAATAATGCACTATATTTTATAACGTTATGTCACCACCTAATAGTTTGCGTTTTAGTTTTATAAGTCAAAATAGTGTTTACGTCAAGTTCGCCACTTAATATATGAGTATACACATTTGTAATATTTTCTAATAGTCAAAAATTAATTATAGTCTATCTCGCTCGATTTACTATTTTTATTATTTTCACAATGCCAATTTATTTATAGTCTAAATAGTTTGTAAAATAATATTTATAAAGTTTACAACGCGTATAAATATTATATAAGTGATACTACATTATTTTCTAAGGTTTTTATAGCTCAAACGGACCCGAAAACCCTAATATAAATTCCTAACAGCCTTAATACTTTCTAAAAATGTGTGCAGGAAATTTATTAATTTTTTCAAAAAAATAGTCCAACTTTGACGGGGTATAACTCCTTCGTTATATACATTCATGAGTCATGACAAAAGAAACGTTCTTTATTTTAGCGAAAAATCATTCAGGACAAGTTTTTTTATACAATTTAGCCGACTCGGAACCGAAAGGGGTCAAAACCTCAATTTGAAATTAGATCAGAATGTTCACAGTTTTTGCAAAAGCTGTCAAAATTATATATGTTTCGCCAAACTTTCGACGGTCATAACTTCTTTGTTTTAAGTCTGATTTTTATGTTCTTTATATCCACTAAATCGTATTTAAGTGTACTAACATATTTTTAAGGTCTTGGTTTGTCAAAACATTTTTAACACGTCCCTAAGGTGCGGGCTGTTCTGGGAGCCTAATCTAACCTATCTCCATTCCCTACTATATCAAACAACAAATCCAATCTATCCTAATCCCATCCAACACTTCAACAACATAAAATAATATTCCAAGAACACAAAATTAAATATATAGTTAACTAAGCTTGTCTATAAATTACCAAGTTAACAACAAGTCTAGAATCTTAACAAGTAACATATGAGATGTTTAAAATAAATATTCTTGGGTGTATAATGTGTACATAATTTATTTAACACTTTTATTGCAAGTATATAACTATAAGACTTTTACTTGATCATGTAAATCTTTAAAAATAATAACTAGTTAGTGATATAACGTGATAAATATGATGTTCATAGCAAAATATATAAATGAAAGTATGAGAAAGATGATGAGACCTTAAAGATGAAGTATGGCAAGATTAACTAGCTTACCACCTAAATCAAACCCCAAGACTTGTTTGCTTAACATTAAACCCTTTAGAACTTCCTTGAAATATACTTGTAATTATCAAAAACCAATTTCTTCTTGTTTTTCTAATGTGAGCTGTGGGTTTGAGCTAGAGAGAAAGAGAGAATGTGTGAACCAAAATATATAAATAAAAGTATGAGAAAGATGATGAGACTTTGAAGATGAAGTATGGCAAGATTAACTAGCTTAACACCTAAATCAAACCCCAACACTTGTTTGATTAACATTAAACCCTTTAGAACTTCCTTGAAATATACTTGTAATTATCAAAAACCAATTTCTTCTTGTTTTTCTAATGTGAGTCGTGGGTTTGAGCTAGAGAGAAAGAGAGAATGTGTTTTGAGTTTGTATGGAAATGTGAAATAAATGAAGTGTAAGTGTATATATAATACTTAACTTAGAAAATATCTATGACAAGAAAAGATGGGTGTATGGAGGGGGTGATTTGGGCATGGGTTTGTGTAAGAAAAGGATGAGAAGTAGCTTGTGTAAGTAATTGTGTAAGAACTTGGAAACAAAATGATATTAGTTGGTAGGATATTATGTATATGATAGGCTTTAATGTATTTTCGTGTATAAACCTTACTAGGGCCAGTTTATATAAGATGAATGGGGAGGGAAATATAAATTTTTTGATAAGGTATAAGTATTGTGGGTATTGGTAAAGGTGGTATGGTTTACATGCATGCATGACGGTTCATAATGCAAAACGTAAGCATTTTACGTAAAACTTGCAAAATAAAATATGAAAAGTTATAAATTATCATTATAATAATCATATAACACATATTTGATGTAAACTTATATTTGTTTAATGCCGTTTTACATTAATTGTTGATTTTTAGTTCAGGCGATTTAACTTAACGGTTATAATTAAAAGTAAACACGTAGGTTTAAAGTAAATAGTTTTGAATTTATTGACGTAAAATGACCTAAAACTCTGGATTGTCATAAGATTCCTTTTTAGCCTTTAAAGTAAGAGATTTTCTTTCTCATTTAGCTTTAACTATTTCAGAATCTTTCTTGATGATCATCTCATGAACTTAAGATTCCCAATGAGTTCATCAAAAAATAGTGATGTCAAGTCTTTTGACTCTTCAATCGCCGTGACCTTTGCTCTCCATTTAGGATGTAGAGCCCTAAGAAACTTTCTAACATAGTTCTTGCTAGAGTAACCTTCATCAAGAGCTTTTAGACTAGTAATAATAATATTAAATCTAGCAAAAGCACTATCTATTGATTCATCTTCGAAAATGACGAATTGTCCATATTGTTGTACGAAAAGGTCAATCTTGTTATCATTGACTTGGCTATTACCTTGATGGGTGATTAATAAGGTTTTCCAAATTTCTTTTGCCATATTACACACGAAAATTCTTACATATTCTTTTCTAGGCAAAGCGTTGTAAATAACCATTTTAGCTTTGTTATTTTTCGCAAGTCTTTTCTTAAGATCATCATTTTGTTTGTCAAAAGGGACAACCTTATCTAATTTGGTTTCCGAATTGTTTTGAATAGGATGAAAATCACCCTCAGTAATAACATGCCAAAGATCAAGATCTTTTGATTTCACATATGTTTTGAATCTATTTTTCCAATAAATAAAACTATCACTTTCGAAAGTGGTAGTCTTTGCATAGATTGCCCTTCTAGATATTTTATGGAATCTATAGATCAATCCAAGCTTTAAAAAACAATATATTTAAAAAATCTTGAGTGACCTCGGCTTCTGATACCAATTGTGGAAACTAGAAGGGGGTTGAATAGTTTACCGGTTAATTGGACTTTTAAAAGTTTGCTTCTAAAAACTTTAGACTCGGGTATATGTTCGAACAATCAACAATATGAACCACTAATTACAATACAAACAATAAACAAGAAACGTAAACAAGATAAAAGAAATAAGGGATAGAACAATCAAACCACAACACCAAGATTTATAGTAGTTTGGCTACGGAGCTCCTCTTCTCCCTACTCCACTCCTCAAGTATCCAACTCGAGATTTCACTATGTCAACAAGCTCCCTTTAGGCGGAGAAAACCGTTTACACGTCGCTTATCTTGTTTTTCGACACTAAGCTAAATGTCAAGTTCTAATCTTAGTTAGAACAAATCTACACCTTCACTAATGTATTTTAAGGACTAAAATACTAACCAACACACAATCAACACTTTCGGATTTCTACACTATCTAGATTTACACAACCACGTAAGATCAAGAAAATAAAGGTTTGAATCTAGAAGAAGATGGAAGAAGATAACTAATCTATAACACTTCGTTTCTAGGCGAATACGAGTGTTCTTCTCTTGCACTTGATAGAAGAAGGAAGAAGATAAGATTAAATCACTTGAAACAATATTAAATTATGTTAGTGATCAAGAGATTTAGAGAGAGAAAGGGGGTTTTAGTGAGAGAAAGAGATTTGAAAAATCTATGCAAAGAGATCTGAAAAACTGCAAGGAATAGTGCAGTATTTATAGCCTGGAAATAATAACGTCTCCTAGAGGCGGTCCCAGATATATCTGGGGGTCGGTCTGCATATCAAGGGGCGTTTTGCATATCAGGGGGCCACCCCTTGGTTAACGCTCCCATTTTTGTCCTGTAGTGGGGAAGGTTAAATCTATTGTAGAAGCTTCCATTTGGGGGGAAAACCATATTTGAATTTTTTATATTTAATTAAAACATTTCTTTAATAAATAAAAATATTGTGTATATTTTTATTTTTGTAAAAAATACTTTTGTAGAAATCTAATGTTCAAGAAAATTACTTTCTTGATCACTAATCATGTGTAACACCCCCAAATTGGGTCGCAGCGGAATAAGGGTTCGGGGCGTGTTACTTCAATGATCAACAACACAAGATATATATAGAACGACCAAAAAGTCATTTAAAACCAATACATTGGATTTAACAAAGTATTTGTTACATAAGCCCGAAGCTTCACTTGTTCAAAATACAAAGATTTCTAGCCCATAACAGATATACAAAATGTAATGCGACAAAATCTTTAATGCATGATATCCAAATCAAAACCACCAATGTATCCCTTGCACCTCGTGCTTATTGACCTCCTGAAAAACATTGCTTTAAAACGTCAACAATAATGTTGGTGAATTCATAGGTTTGATAAATCGTATATTGTAGGACCACAAGATTTCCCAAGTGTATGATAATGCAACAGATGCAGACATCATATAAATGTAATTACGTTGCCCTAAGCTCATGACACTGAAGCTCGACATAAATGAATACCATATAAATGGCCTACATTGCCCGTGATGATGTTCTAACCCGCAACATCCTATGTTCGACATGGTATACGTTCGTTTGCCCAGTGATAGCTAATCACCCGAACGGGGATGTCAATCCCAATAGATCTATTCATAACATTCGCGCTCACAATCCAGTAACTGACAGTTCATGATAATGGGCTCAACTAGGGTTATCGCTACTTAGGCAACACGTAATCATAATGTAAAACTTATCCACTTGTGTCCAATTATAAAACAGTGCATGTTTCTCACCCCAAAAACTTATAAAACAAATCATGTAAAACGTGGGGCTATGAACTCACCTTGAGTGAGCGAATATCAAGTGTATCACAGAAAATGCGTCACGGTAATGATCGAGTGCAACCTAATCCAATATAGGTCGTATAAGTACTAATCACATTGGGTAACTACTACCATATATAATTCTATATAGCTAATCACCATCTAATTGTTTTAGTGAAATCATATTTATAAAGTTAAAACGTTTATAAATATACCTTTGGTAAAAATGACATAACTTTCACGTTTCAAGTCCGTTTCTTGCGTTTCTTATGTCCACGCTTTCGTATTAAGACGACGTATCAAAATATGACATTTTTGTATTTCATGTCCTCTGATGAACAGTGATTTTTACTGTTCATACCAGTTATAAACTTATTTTTATAACTTAAATTAACGTAAAACTCGTAAACGTCGTATTTTATTCGTTATAGCTCCGTTTTTAGTGTTTCTTTCGAGCACGTCTTCGTTATTGAAAGTTCTATCAATTTATTGATGTTTTCAAAATATATGTTTCTGTCATGAATAGTAACTTTTATAAAAATAGTTTTATAAAAGTATTTATTGTCGTAAACTCGCGTAATTCATAACTTCTTCGTTATTGATTGAAAAATTACGATTCTTATCATTTTGAAATCCTAAAAAGGTGTACAATCTGTTAAAAATACTAGACCTTTTATATCAGAGGTGTTGGTCATCTTGTTTTTATAAAAGTTATTTTATAAATCCGGTATTAACGTAAAACATATATTTATCGTATCTTTTTCGTTATAAGGCGGTTTTTCGAGTTCTCTACATATTTGGAATCGTCATGAGGTGTACTATCTTTCTAAGACATGATATGGCTGTTGTCATACACGAATCAAAACAGCCCCTTTGTAATCAATAGATATACTTATTTATATAACTTGTTTTAAGCACTTTTCAACTTAGTAAATTACCACAAGTCTTCCATATTGCTTTATATCATATGTCATATATATAATAAAGTCCAAAGTCCATATTTAGTCCATGAGATTCCATGATAACAAGATTATCAAGTTATTTACAACACTTTTACTTGTAACATATTAAAGAAACCTTGAAAAACCCTAATTTTGTATACATACTTTTCATACTTAACCAAGAGTGTACAACACTTATATATCCATTATATCATGTTATTATCATCAACATAGCATATATAAAAGTGTACAAATCCTTAATCACAAGTAAAAATCCTTTTTACATGTTTAAAAGTCCTAAATGGTGATTTTGCTACATAGAACACATATATACACAAAGATCATAGATGTAAAGACATAAAGGGTTTTAGATAACCTTGATGTGTAGGAGGATGAAAGGTAACAACTTCTAAACCCTTGTTTAGATAATAAACCCTAGCTTGCACACTTGAAAACCCTAATTTCTCAAGTAAACCCTAATCTTGAAATCACTTGATTAAATCTTGCAAATGCTTAGCCAACCCTTTAAAACACCTTAGGATATCATAGGAAGGATGTGTGTATGCTTGTATGGTCTTGTAAAATCAAGATATGGATTGTGTATGAAGGGTGTTTGATGCCGTGACCTATATGGAGAGAAAATGGAGATATGGTTTTGATTTTTTTTGTAAAGAAATGCAATGTAAGACTTATAAGCTAGTTACTTGTATTATAAAAAAGACCAAAAGTCTAAGAAATGAGAGGGGAGGGGGGCGTCACATTTCGTGAGAAAAATAGGGATGACTAGTGATGTAAATCACTAGTCATGAAAGATATCTTGTTATCCCATGCTTGCACATTGCCATAGTTAAGGTTGTATGTTATTATGTCCCCTAATATGGAGGTGATCCCATGAAATCAAGGAAGCAACTTGGCTAGCTAAAATATCTAGGTGAATAAAGGAAAATATACTTGCACATTTAAATGAAAGTGTAAGTTGTAGATTAAATATGAAAGTGTAAGACTTGGAATGTCTATTGTCTTGGTTGGTTCCTTTTGCTTAAAATTCGGCCATATGGACTAACATATGATGATATTGTGTAATTTTTATGTATTGGGTATAAAAGTGGGTATTTGTTGAAGCGTAGAAATGTTTTCGTGGTTCCGGGTATGCCTAAACGTACTTTATCGCGAAACGTAAACACATTACGCAACCAATAAAAATAAAATGAACAAGTTAATAATTAACATCAAAATAATTACTTAACACTTGCTTGATGTAAACATTTAATTGTTTGATGCCCGTTTACATTGAACGATAATTTTTAGCTTACGCGATTTAACTTAATTCACGAAATTACAAGTAAATGCGTACAACTCTAAAAAAATTAGTAGCTTTATTGACGTCGCAAATTACTTGAAAACACGGGGTGTTATAGCGGTGAAGAAGATGATGAGAAGGTCAAAGATGAAACGTGTCTTGTAACTCATGCATCAAGTGAGATATGCCTTGAAGTCGACTTGGAACCGACGAATGGATCAAGGATAGCGGATGCTCTAAACATATGACGGGCAACCAAAAGCTCTTCTCTACTTACAAGGCATACAATGGAGGTAATGTCATTTTTGGTAGTAATCTTCGCGGTAACATCATTGGCAAAGGTACGATTTCTAATGACTCTCTCAAAATAGATAATGTAGAACATGTTGATAACTTAGGATTTAATTTGCTAAGTATAGGACAAATATGTGACAATAAGTGTAGAGTAACTTTCTCTGAACATGATAGTGAAATCACTAAGGACGGTAAAGTCATAGGTAGAGGTATTAGGAAGAAAGGCTTATATGTGATGAAATTAAGAAATAAGCCAAAGGATCAAATTTGTCTAACAGCGATTGATGAAAATTCCACCTTGTGGCATAGGAGATTAGGACACGCAAATATGCGTCTCATTTAACCGTTGGCCTCTAAGGAATTAGTTAGAAACCTACCTAAGCTTAAGTTTGATCAACATTTTTGTGATGCTTGTAAAATGGGAAAACAAGCTCACGCTAGTCACAAAGCTAAGAATGTAGTCTCAACGACTAGATGCTTAGAACTTCTCCATATGGATCTCTTCGGTCCATCCGCCGTACGGAGTTACGGAGGAAACCGTTACACCCTAGTCATAGTAGATGACTACTCTAGGTATACTTGGACTAGATTTCTTAAGGATAAAACCGAAGCTTTCGATCAATTCAAAATATTTAGTAGGAAAATCCAAAACCAATTAGGTTGTTCAATAGTGTCAATAAGAACCGACCACGGTAGAGAATTTGATAATGTGGTGCAATTTGGAGAATTTTGTAATGCCAACGGTATTACACATAACTTCTCGGCTCCACGCACTCCTCAATCAAATGGCGTGGTCGAAAGGAAAAATAGGACACTTCAAGAAATGAGTAGGACTATGTTGAATGAGCAATCGTTACCACAAAAGTTTTGGTGTAACACTGTAGATACTTCAATATACATTCTCAACCAAATTCTTATTAGAGCCCTTCTAGGAAAAACACCTTATGAACTCTTAAGAGGTAGAAAACCTACTCTAGATTATTTTAGAGTGTTTGGAAGCAAGTGCTTCATTTTGAACACAAAAGACTACCTTACCTAGTTTGACCCACAGTCATACGAATGTGTCTTTTTAGGTTATTCTCAAAATAGTAAATCCTACATCATCCTAAACAAATACACTAGGAAAGTCAAAGATTCACTTAACGTGACATTCGATGAAACTCATCCACCCTCTAAAACATCACCCTTGGTGGATGATGACTTAGATGAAGAAGAAGCAATTAAGGTCACCAAAAAGAAAAACCTAGAAAACGATATTGTGGATGAAACTTTAGAGATCGATGAAATAGTCAACATTAAGGAATCTAGGAACCATCCATTAGAAAATGTCATAGGAAACCTTAACCAAAGAACCCTTAGGTCACAAGCCCAAAACCAAAGTAACTTCTTTTGTTTTATATCAACTATAGAATCGACTTCTATTATTGTTCAAGACAAAACCTACTCGCTTCAAACGCTACAAGAGCTTCTTTCATGAGTTACAAGGACGTTATGGTTACTTGTTTGCACATCTACGGGCGAGGTTCATGCCAAGAAAGTCATTCGATACACTTGCTTACAATCTTCATGATGTAATGGTTGAGACATTACCTGCTATGGTTGATAAACACATTAAGGAGCAAGTTGTGAAGCAAGTTCCTGAACAAGTTCGGAATCAAGTTCTAGTGTATGTTGCGGAAGGGTTGATTCTGAAGAGGAAAAGGGGTAAAGAAGAAACGGAAATATTGATTGCTAAAGGTATTCTGCAGGAACGTGGAAATATTCAGGCTCAAATCTTGACACAAATTGAGAATGCAATTGCCAATGTCTGGACATATTCTTCATGTTCATCCGGCTCAATGACAAACATCCTCTGTTCCAGATCAACAATATCTATTGTATCTTGCTATGAAAGTGAAGACAATATCAATTGTAACTTGCTATGAAAGCAGATCCTCAATTGCAAGAACAAACATGGCAATATGGTGGCTCTCCATGATGAAGTTTGAAAGAAATTACATACTACAAACTACTGCATGTAAACTCCTGCCGTTCGCCGCAAGAGAATCTGACAATCCACATGATGATGCTCATCCTGAGGGGGAGAATAGTGCAAAGCGGCAGAAGACATTAGAGTATGAAGCTTATGTGTCTGGAAAGTCATCATCTGGACAAGCATTTCAAGAGGAACAAGCTCCATCAACTTCAGGAAATCAAGAGCAAAATGATGAGTTTGATTTTTGGACTGACTCTTATGCTTCAGATGATGATGAAATACCATCGAAGCAAGTATCACAAGAAATTATGGAAGAAGTATCGCTGACTATTGATGAACCTAAGCTAAGAAAGATGGCTGATGAGATGTTGAGACAGAGATGTACTTCAGGAGATGAGCATCAGTATCACATTGATCAGATGAAGAATTTCTTAAAGAGTGACATTGTCTAGGAAAGTAGAAAAGAAATTCTTGTCTCTTCACATCCACGAAAGACCACACCATTAGTTCATAGCTGTCAACGAGATCCTGAAGCTCCAGCATTATCTCTGATTAATCAAGACCTTTTGTATTTGAAGAAAGGAAATTTTGGACCCGAGAAGATAGTCTTGTCACAACACGTCATAAGTTTCCAGCAATACTCCTCACAATAGATGATATTGAAGAACGGAACTTTTTAGGATGGTGGAATAAAGTGTGTTTAAAAAAAAAAGAAATTCAATCCTTATGCTCGATATGGTGTTGAACATTGGAAGAATCCTCATGCGAAGATTTCTACATAAGGAAACAGAAAGAGCCTGGAAAACCAAAGGAAGAGATTTATTCAAACTCAAAAATCGTTCAAGTCATCAAGACATATTGGGAATTGGGTCATGAACACAAGTTTATCACAGAGATTGTCGCAAGAAGAGCTAATAAGTACCTAGTGTCAATAACTGAGCCAGACTACAAGAATCTCAATAAGAATGATATTGAGGACATATACTTGTTGATTATGAATGGCAAGGTACCTGATTATGCAGATACAGGATTGCTATGGTCTTTATCAGTCTTCATTAGAAGTTCAGTGATATGGGAAAGAGTGCATGACTTCCAACTTGGAATTGAAAGCTATCAACAGAAGGTTAATCTCACTGCACCAACAATGACTTTCCCAGGAATTGAAGATCATGAAATGTTCTCTATCATCTATGAGCCTGTGCATGGAATTATTTACAAGAATAGCAAGAAAGAGAAACGGGTGATGAGACATTCAGAGATCCATAAGTTTTGTGATGCAACGTTAAATAGAGTGTTAGAAGGTCTGAAGAGTTATAATAATGATGTCAAGTATGGTTACGTACAAAAAGATCTCACCAAAGATGAAACAGAATACTTGAAGTTGTTTGAAGAAGAGATTGAAGAAAGATTGAAGCATCGAAGGCAGATGAGAAGATGGGAGATGTACGTGAATGGAAGACCACTTGGACCAAGAAGAGAACGCCCTGAATAATCGACCCTTAGGGGGAGATTGTTAGGATCATTAAAAGTGTCGATTATGTGATTTTGTATTATTTAAGTCATTAGTGTTTCTTTTGATAATGTCAAAGTAGTTTGTAATAAGGTATATTATGCTAAAAGAATGAAATAGCATAATTACCAAAGTCTAGGGACTAGATGTGACAAGTTAGGAAAATAAGGAAGGAAAGCCTCCTTCCATTAACTATAAATACCCATCTAATCTTCATTAGAGGGTGATGCACTTGTAACAAACTCTTTCCATTTTCCCTCCCTTTTAGTTTCATTTGAATTTCAAATACTTGTCTCTCTCTACTATTCTCTTTATGCATACATGTTTGATATGATTGATTCAAGATTAATGTGACCTATCAAATACCTATCTCTCCGAAACTATTAATCTTCAAACCCAACAAAGAGATTCTCACTAGGAAGGGTTAAGGTCAATTGGACAAGCTCTTAAGAACATAATGGGTGGAAAACAAAAATGAACGTGTTGGAAAAACTACTATGACACTATTATTATTATTATTATTATCATCTCTCGTGTTTAATACATTATATTTCTCTATTATTAGGACTAGGAGTAGCAAATTTTATTTGCATTTGACTTGAATAATCTTCTACATTCTATTAACTTTCTATGACTAGCAAATTTTATGATTATAACATGAGAAGAAATGCCACTACTTGCTAAATGATTTGTATGTTAGAATAGAACTTCATATTATTGCTTGAACTAGTTGATTCTTGAATATTGGTAAAAGCCAAAATCACTGGACTTAAGAAAAAGAGAAAACTGGAAATCTTCCTGCCTCCAAAAAACGGCCCCCTTATATACCCGGCGGCACCCCAATATATTTGGGACCGCCTGGTGATATGGGACCGCCACCAGGAGGGAAAGAAAATTTTTGAGTTTACCTCTTTTTCTGTATCTTGACCCTCCTACCTACATCCTCAAGCTGTCATTTCCCAGATTGGCTAAACCATATTTGGCATTCTCTTCTTCCTAAACCATGCTTTGCCACTTTATCCAATCTTTCTCATTATTTAATCACCCAACTTTCATACTTCACCACCATCTTCATCTCCTTCAAATCTCTCTTCTTCTTTATCAATGTCTTGCTCAAACCACCATTCCAACTTCTCTAGAAAACCAAGGATGTCGGTTAGACAAGTATGGAAACGCAAAACATCCACTCCAAAATCATCACCTCCTTCCCAAAATGACTCACCTCCTCTTCCTCCAAGAGTCTACTTACAATCTCCTTCACCACCATCTTACAATCCCTTAAGAGATCAAATGATTAACCAACTCCACAACATTTCCACCATTCTTGATTCACACAATAATCCATCCAATGCCTACATTCATGCACCACCTTCACCACCACCACCACAAATTCATCCTCCTTCTCATGCTCAAGTTGAATTTCACTCAAGTTTTTGTCATTGTTGCAAGTTTTCTAGACACCAATTCCATTCTTTGAGAAATGAAATCAACTTCATTCACTATCTTCTAACCCGTCCCATCCCTCTAACCCGTATCCCTCCAAATCATGTTTCACCAACCCCTTCTTTTTCCCTCTTTAATTAATCATTCCTACATGATTAATCTTCCTAAATAATTGTTCTTTCATCTTTTGATTATGGCATCTTCTACCTTTCAAGAATGTCTAGGGTGAATCTATTGCCCTTATTATGTCTTTATGATTATTTACGTTCTATTGTAATGATTCATGCACATGTTGTATGAATTTGTCTCAGCTTTTATTAAGATCTAGTTTTAAATTTTATGATGAATGTATTTGTTGGATGTACTAATGTATGGTTCTTGTTGGTTTGAATAGAAATATAGTCTTTGTGTTAATTTAAATAAATGTGTTACTTGAAGATTTTGTCTTGTCACTTGCACCTCTAATGTGTTTTTGTAGCAAAATACATTTTCATAAGATCGATCCATTGGTGTCCCGAACAAGGGGAAGCATACAACAAGGGGGGGAGTATTGATTTTGTCATTTCTTTCTCCTTCGACAACTCGACGATCATTCTTTTTGAATTCGACAAAAAGGGGGAGAAATGGAACATAACTCATTTAATAATTTGACATCTTTAATTTTATTTAAAATGAGTTTATATTTTATCATCATCAAAAAGGGGGAGATTGTTAATACAAATAATGTCTAAAATGTTATTTATATTTTTTGACCTCTCAACTTTTTGATAATAACAAAATGTAAAAATGTTTACAATAAAAATAAACATTTACAAATTATCAAATGTAAAATTCCATTTGAAAAATTAGTGATCACTTAAGGTATGAACAAACAAAATAATTAAGCATGATTAGTGATCAAGAAAATATTTTTCTCTTAATCCTCACTTTTAATTCTACAAAAGTATTTTCTCAAAAATAGATTTACAAAATATTTTCTAATTAAAAGAAAAGTTTTATTAAAAACTTAAAATTTGAAATTACAATTTTCCCCCCAAAATGGAAGGTTCCATAACAGATACAATCTTTGTTGGGAATTCACTTTTACGTGACGACATTACAGAATTACCATAGTTTATCATAGTCACATACGCGAGGACTAGAATAGGCAACTATGTATAGTTTAGAGGCATATGGGCTATATATACCCCTTTATGGCTTCCATAGAGGGGTTGAGTCATTTGGCATTGTTGAGTCATTTGTATCCTTCATCCATTTTCCATAAAATATCACAAGTCCATCTTCCATCTCACTACTTTCTCTCACTAAAATGGCTATCATGTGGTTTGACTCACCAAGACCACCGGATCATAGTTTTCGTGAATCTTGCACTTTGTACATTGGATACAATGCTTTCAAAAGACAAATTGTCACTTTGCAACTTAATTGAGTATAAGTTTTATGAAAATTTAGTGGGACCTTGTAACTCTGATCTTTTAATGAAAATTTTATTAGTAAACGTTTCTTTTAAAAGGCGTTTACCGTGACTCGTGTGCATGTATTAGGAAGTAAATAAAATGGTAGTGATGAAAGTTTTTTTTTCATTAACACAAATCCTACCGGTCCCACAATTACACAATGCCCCAAACGTGACATGCTCACCTTTGTGGGCAAGTATTCCATTTCCTTAAAATATATTTTTACTAGCTTCAAGGCTCGCCCGTTGGGCGGCGAGCTTTAAGATTTTGTTCAAAGAAACTCTTGCATTTTGATAGTTGTTCGATATTGTTTAGATAACTTGGTCTGATTTCTGTTTTATGTTATTATTTACAACACATGTTCATGGCCTGTTCTAAGATAATATTGCAATGAAAATGACATGTTCTAAGATAATATTGGTAATATTGCAATGAAGATGGTAACATTGCATGTGATACATTAGTTTTTCTACACCACTAATGTAACATTACATTAATGATGTTTAACTTTAGATTTTTATTGCCATGTAATGCTACCATTTTCACACATGTTCATGGCCTGTTCTATTTGAAACCATAGATAACGATACTGTTTTGCGTAAAAAATATTGATTTGATCTTGGTTCTTATACAACTCATAATAGGAACACAAGAAAAGACTTATACTACCTTGGTGGTACAGTTAACACGATATATATTCAATGTTATTATGAAAGAATAAGAACCATATCTGCTACGAATAAAAACCAGCTAATATCATTATTTATGACTCTACAAAGCGACCCTTTCACGAAACACCCCTTTTCTCGTTCTCAAAATGCTTTTGTTTAGTAGTACCATCTCGTTTGATGATGCTTCGAAGGCTTTTTGATCTCGAGTACTCTTAATTTTAGTTGTAGATACCTGTAATTGAAGATGAATAAGAGCCTATGTCATATAAAGATGGTTGCGGGAATTTGAAACTACTGATTTTTAAGTATATACATGTGGATTTTCGATGTGTTTTATCAAGAATCTCCAATTGTTTTTCTAACTCTTCGATTTTATGCTGAAGATCTTTCTCTTTCGCTAGAAATGAAGCTTCAGAGAACTCTAGCGCACTTTCTTTGAGCTTTATTTGATCCTGATGATCATAAGTTCATAACATATTAGCTAGATACAAGAAAACACAATATCATCCAAACGCAAAATGGAAAATAGGATATATAACAACTGGCAATTTTGTTATGAATAGGTCGGTCAGGATTATGTTCTATCCATAATGGGTCAAATGAGTGAATTAAAAAATCTGGCTTAGAAGGAAACACATCAAAAAGGTCGAAAGTCACACAAATTAAACTTCTAATGCGTGATATACGCGAGATTAACTATTTTTCACACAAAAAAATTACTCATTTAGACTAAGCTTCGTTTTGACAAGTTAACCAAATCACTTGTACCCAATAAGTATCGTCACTCTTTTACATTAACGACAAAGGGCAGATAGCTAACTCTAAAACGCAAAAACATTTCAAAAATGGAAGAAAGCTCACCTCAAGTAGTTTAATTATGTCCTTCATATCAGT
>BQNB010112544.1:0-19630 GCA_026074375.1 Tanacetum coccineum | reverse complement strand
TTTTGCGTGTATTTCGTCTGCTAGTTTCTTTCTAGCCCTTTTTTAATAAAATTTCATTTGCCGTTCAAAAAAAATTAATAACATTGGTTAGTCTTTTTTCTCTTTATAAAATAAGTAATTGAGAGAGAAATAATAGTTTTTTTAACTCTTTTTTAAATATGAAATAAATACTTATTTTAAGATAACTCAAGATAAAAATATGCACACTCGTTATGGAATGAAATGAAAAAATAAGTAAAAAGAAATCAATACAAAAATAAAGGAGTACAAACAAGTATGGTTCACATCATAGTACATGGTAGAAAGTTGTTGTCACAAACAACGATCATGATATTAAACTCATGAAACATTGTCGACGTGGTTTAATCATGTTCGGTTGATACAACTACCAAACAGTGGATTTAAAATAAAAATACCTAGCGCAACTACCACATGTAGAAGGTGAGGTTCGTTTTCTTATGTTTGTACTTTTTGCCAACAAGAAGCAATATCAACCAAAAACCTTTGCTAAATGGTTTTGCTACAATTTATACTTTATGCGCCCCACAAAAATAATTTAGGCACTAGTGTGTCCGAGGTAATATGCACACCATACAAAGTGATGTGCACACCACAAAATCACCTGTGTAATGCATATGATACAACACCACATATGCATTTTTGTGATGTGCACATCACTTTGTGTGGTGTGCATATCACCTCCCTTCTTAAATTGACGTTGTAACTGTCAATTTGTCACCATAACGTGCAAATCATAATTAGTTACTAACTTTTCATGCTTCATTTCTTAAACTGTTTTAAATTAACATTTCGTTCTCTATAATATAACTGAAGTTTGATAAAGCTTGAAAATGTTCTTACTTGATGTTAATATTACTAGTTGGGTATACACGTGTTGCGATGGGTATACACGTGTTGCGATGATGGATATCTTGTGATTAATCGGAGAAAAACAAAAATAAAATGATATCAGTCAAGCCTGGTTCACCTATTTTTACCAATCCTCTCCAATTCATTTTTGGGCAGCTTTTATTGGCTAGCTGAACCAGTGGCGACTCCGATTCCGAGTTAAGTCCGTTGGTCCGGTCCGATTTTTAAAACTATATGTACTATCAACTTTTATGAAGCTTTGTATGTTTTGTTAGTTTGTACAATATATATAATCTATTATTATTATAAAAGATTGAGTCTCTTAATTTATTGTGGATATATCCATTATGAGAGGTGCAAGACAAATAGCACTATGTACACAACCCTCATGCAATAGTCATTAATGTATCAGATTGATTTTATCTTTTATATAAGAACCATTAATGCATCCAATTGATTTTACACGGCCATGCAAGAAGTGTGTAAGTCCCATTATGTACGAAAACGTATTAAAAAGGACGACAACATATGAAAACAAATAAAACCGGACTAAAACGTCCGAAAACGGATAAAAACAAACGAAAACGTACGAAAACAAATAAAAATGAATAAAAACGTATTTATAGTTTAATACTAAACATATGTTAAATGGAACGGCATCCCAACATCACTGACTCATGACTAATTTTTACAACTAATATAACCACAACATCAAAACTCTAATGACCAACAAGACTAAGCCAAAAACGCCAACAACAATTACACACAACCCATCTGAAACACATTAGATATAATCCGTGTGCATCGCACGGGTCTGCATGCCTCGTAATATGTATTTTTTTATTTTAGAGGTGTTTTAAAAAGAACATTAATTAGTGTGTTTAATTAGTTTATATTTTGTGTTGTAATGTTTTATTTTTATTTTTTAGTCAATTAGTGTAAGAAAAGTCATTTCTATGTTTTCTTAGTCAATTGTAGCTTGTTTAGATTGTATAATTTGAAAATATTATTGTACTTTAAGTGTTGAGTGTTTTAAGAAGAGTATTGATTATATATGTTGACTTGATGTATTTATGCATTAAATAGTTGTAAACATAACTTTTTAATTTGTATTACTTAAAATGTTTTATAGTTTGTATTTTATGTGGTTATATAATACTAGCTTCAAGGCTCGCTCGTTAGGCGGCGAGCTTTAAGATTTTGTTCAAAGAAACATTTACATTTTGATAGTTTCGATATTGGTTTTAGTTGTTCCGACTATTGCCTATCATTTAGATAACTTGGTATGATTTTTGTTTTATGTTATCATTTACAACACATAGTTGTTTCAGTGTTGTTTTTAGAATTTAGCGATGGTTGATATAATATTGACAAATAAATGTAATTAGCAAGAGAGATTATAAGATAATATTGTGAAACATTGATGTAACAAACAAAAAAACTAATATAATATAGTATAGTACTTTATTAGATATATGTCCTCATATGCATGTAACTTGTTTTGACAGATTTTACATTATTTAATTAAGAATGAGTCGACTTTCGAGTTTATTACATTTGCATTCTGATTGATATTTTAAGAAGAAAAAAATCATTAGGAATTGAGATTAAAGAATATATTATTTGATCAGACAAGTAAGAGTGAATATCCTTGTTATGTTAGAATAAGAAAAGTAGGAGTAGAGATTAAAAAACAAGTGAATGAGCATAGTAATGCTACATGTATTTTACAAATAAGAGTCCTAATTTTATAGTCCTAATAAACAATTTTAATTGGAACAGTTTTTATATATTCTACTAAATTGATTCTCATTTAGTTATTTTCATATTTAAATTACTAAATCACTAAACTTTGTTATCAATACACCCTTTTCGTCTTGACATTTATGTGTTATTGTAATATAGACTTTGAGATATCATTGACTTTCATTTTATATAGTCCACAATAGAGCAACCAATGAATATTTGAGCATTTACATTATAATTGTCCATAGATGACTTACAACAACATTTACCAATCCAACATATTGATATGATAAAATCATACAATTTACAGCTTTAGTCTTCTTTTTGGGCTTAATTTGACCATGATAAAAGTCAAGCATCTTCTCGTAAGCCTACAAACAAAATAAGCAATTAAAAGCAGAGATAGTGTAGCACGGAAAATAACAAAAAACAAAAACAAACTAAATATAGGAAACCAAATTCTTTTAGGATTCAGTATAACAAAAGGTATGTGATATGTGACAAAAATGGAGTATCGCCATACCTCAGCTACATTCTCATCTTCACATGATTTTTTACATATCTTAATAAACCTCCATGTATGCCCATCGTCGGCATTATCATCCATATATCCTGTTTTGACATCGACACTTAAGAAATCTGGCTGAGGATGCATCAAGTAAAAAGTTCTTTATAAGTAATTTCACAAATTACAAAATGACTGGTTCATGACAATTTATGAAACGATACAATGAACTTCTTAGTTTACTTGGTAGATTTACATAACACAAAATGAACATGGTGAAGGAATTAACTCTTGTTGAGTTGAGCAGTCATCTGCGCATTGAGGAGTCTCTCAGGGTGCAGGATAGTGACAAGCTAAAGAGCAACAATGTTGCTGGTCCTTCAGTTGTCAATATGATGGAGCATAACAACTCCATCAGGTATAATGACAATAAGAGTAAACGTAAGCATCAGGACACCAAAACTGATCCTAACAAGAAGTCAAAAGTGACTTGTTGGAAGTGTGAGAAACCTGGACACTTGAAAAAGGACTGCAAAGATGGAAAAGTTAGTAATAAAGCCAATGATAGAGGCACAAATGGTTCAGTGAATGGTTCTTCCAACTCACTAAAAGGTCACAATATGTTTAATAAATATTTTCAGGTTTATTATGTTACATATGTATCTAAGACTTACTTTATGCAGGATGATGATGTTGCGTGGTGGGTTGACTCAGGAGCAACAGTTCATGTGTGTAAAAATAGATGCTGGTTCAAGACCTATAAGTCAGTAAATAATGGATCTGTTCTTCACATGGGAAATGAGTCAACAGCCCTGGTGCATGGACGTGGTTATGTAGATCTTAGATTTAGTTCTGGAAAGATTGTTTCCTTGTTTAATGTTTTGCATGTTCCTAATATAAGAAAGAATTTGGTTTCAAGTAGTATTTTGAATAATTGTGGTTATAAACAAGTGATTGAATCTAATAAATTTGTTTTGTCTAAACATGGTGTGTTTATTGGTTTTGGCTATTTGTGTAATCAAATGTTCAGGTTTAATATTGTTAATAATATTCTTAATTTAGTCTTTATGTCAACCTCTAAATTGAATTATTCAATCCTATGGCATGTGATGTGTCATTTAGTATAGGTAATTATATTATCAAGTTTTACTATTTATATTTTGCCTACTTTACCTATTAACTAACACAAATGGGAATTGTACCCGATCGATTGTAGGTTCATTGGTAAGTAGGGTGTCGATCACTAAGAGTTAACGTTAATACTTAATCTATTAGTATTCTAGTTATCTAATGTTAGACCTAATTAATCCTAATTAAACCTAAACTAATGCAAATGGGGGGTCAGTGATGCGTATTAATTGTTAAATTAAATTTGCAAGTTTTAATTTTATAAAACTTGTCTACCGATGTCTACACGCACTAATGGGCAGATAACCCGGTCGTATGTAGTGCAGGACTTGGTAAATCCGAGGTCGTCCCAAGAGCTAAGTTGTATTAGTTTTAATTTGAAAAGTGTCACAAGTTTAAAAATGGTTTTAAATTGATTTGAAATCTTTACAGGAAAATAAATACGAAAAGTAAATGATTTGAGAACAGTCAGGGATAAAGGCGTGTTAACCTAGTTTTTCATTACTAATGTTGTGACATGTTTCCTAGTGCAATGTCTAGATATCGTTTTATTAGTGGTTCTAATATCAACAGACCCGAATTGGCATTTGAGGTCTGTCATATACTTCCTGCTATCCCTATTCCCCAAAGTCACAAAGGTAGGGCATCCAAGTTGCAGTGATTAAACCCCAACTATCCTAAAGACATGTCTATAACCTAGATAGATTATAAACCTTCTCTAAAAGAGTTCATGAGCTTTTTAAGTATTTAATGTGATAAAGGCGGTAATCAGATAATTCCTACACTAGGGATAGATGCCAACTTATCCTAGTACCCTGCTGATCCTAAGTTCAACAAGTCAGCCTAATAAAAGGATTAACAGGATCTAAATCACCCTTCATACTACCAAAACTCAGGGATCAATGACAGACAATAAGGATATCTAATTTAAACGACAAAATAAATGAGAAACAATTATAACATCAGTAAATTCATAACTAGGCCAACACTAGAAGTGCTTAGCCACTCATAGCAACAACAAGGTAAGAAATAATGAAAGAGATATTGGATTGTACCATCATAATTCTTACAAGATGTGTTTATGAATGATTAATACAAAAAGTAAGATAAGTGACTTCTCCCTTGGACTACTGGTGGAATTCTTCGACTTCTAGAAGCTTGTGTCGCCCTTTGGTTTTGTGTTGGAAGGGTTGATGTCGAATATGCAGAATGATGTCTCTATTTATAAGTTTTGTATTTGTTACGGCGTAATTGATGAGTTGGGTTACGCCGTAACAATGCTGATGTGGGCTTCCATAATGCAGGCTTAAAATGGTTACGACGTAACTGTAGAGTACTAGTTACGCCGTAACTATGACTAGGATGAGTCATCCTTCTTCACGTAGCAGGTTACGGCGTAATTGTGACGAAGTAGTTACGCCGTAACTGTGGTGATGACTAATTTCTTCTTTAATTTGGTTACGGCGTAACTCCTGCGAGGTGGTTACGCCGTAACTGGCCTTGAGATCCTTTATTTGCTTGCTTTCCACGTCCAATTCACGTGTCTCTTGCTCCAATGCTCGCATTCTTCCTGTTAACAAAATATAAAGTGATTAAGTATCATTTTCAGACATTTAAACAATATTTACAAGCATTTTGATAGGGATTTTGATACTAAAAAGTATGAACTATTTGTTGTTATCAAATATTCTCCCACTTGACTTCTACTTGCCCTTAAGTAGACATGTTAGAATAATTCATAAAAAGATTTCTACAATTTAACTCAGAGAAATGAATTCATAATTTACTTATCCTAGAAAACATCAAAGCTGAACACCTCACGAAACGGGGATCAAAATCACTTAACTCTCGCTAGTCTAAGTGTTTCATTTTTGGGGTGATCACTCAATGCAACTGTCATAAGCTTGCTATTCTATAATAAGCTTGGAAAGTACACAAATCTGCACCAGTTAGTATTAGGGTCTAAACAGCTCTTAAAGGCAACATGGGTGTCACACACATGCTTAAACAGGTGATTGACCGATGACATCATATAACGTTACTTTTATAGCATCATTTATCCCATGTAAATTACCCATTTTGTATAATTATTGCAAAGAATTGTTACTTAATCGTTTATATTTAAGATTTGTAGTAATTATGGAGTACTTTGTAAAGATTAGCTAAAAGGCACGCATTTTGGAGCTTAAATGAAGAGTTCGAGAAAGTTTAATGATCTGACAGCCAATACATCGTATTATTCTAGACCTATATGACATATCCAAGACTTTGACGGATTAAAAGACCATTGTCTGACTTTGAAGAATACGTCGTATCTACATCAACGATACGCCGTATATAATACTTTGGTCAACGAAGAAGAACAAACTGGTTTTACCTCAATACGCCGTATCCACCAAGAAGATATAGCGTATCCGTGTCTACACTTCACAAAATAACCACGAAGGATTGAAGACCCAATACGTCGTATCCTGAAGAATAAATACGCCGTATCCATGGTCAAACACTAGAAGATTCTAAAAGATATCAATTGTGGTCCTTACGCTAAGAAATCCCTAATACGCCGTATCCCACATTGCCCGATACAGCGTATTGACCCTTTTCCAGACTTTATAAATACAAGACCCTAAACTCAGTTTTAAGTGAAGCCCTAAACCACCAAGTCGACTAATAGAAGAATAAAGGAGCATAGAAGGTCAAAAAAGAGCCTTAAGATCATAGAAAAACTCTTGTAATCTTCGCACAACCCAATACGCGTTCGGTTAAGGTTTCTTTATTTTAATCGTTCATATATGAAACCGTGTATATTTTTACAATGACTATCGGTTGATACCTTTAGGTATCAGCCATGTTCATGAAGTTTTAATGTTTAGTTTGTTTATCTTTATTGTCTTAATTTATCGTTGGTTGTTGATTATGTTTATCAATTTATACTTCTTTACGTGCTTTTGTATGCGACCTATCATTCAACTAGGTCTAGTCCTACATATTTAATGCGCTGCAACTTTGGTGTTGTGTGGGCGTAGGCTAAGAGTCCGGGATAGCTCTCCATATAGAAATTTATATATCTAGAATCATAGGATCATAAATAAATGACCTATCCTTGCCTTTGGTTTTATGAACAAGTTGACTAGCATGTGTCCCTAGATAATTCAACAAATAACGTTTTGATTCCATTGGTTAGGACTCGGACAGAGTGGACTACTAGTATATAAATTGCCGTTAAGCAGTAAATGGGTAAAGTCCCAGTGGGCTAGGGTTTAGTAAGAGCACCATTATTTAAATCCTAAGATATATTATAATTAATAAAAGGCTGCTTTATGTGGATGCGTTTAATTGTGACAGGATTGCACGTGTCTAGGTTTTAGGAAGAAGTCCCGCCTAAATCTAGAAATGATATGCCACTTTGAGATAAGAGTATTATTGCACTAATAAATAAACTTGCATTTTATCCGATTATTCATGGTTGATATGTTTTCCTTACATTAGTTCATGACCATTCCTCAATCGTTTGTTTATCTTCTTGTGTGTGTTATTGCTTTACTTGTCATCAAAACCTTAGATTAGATAACTAAACCTCGTGCCAGTCTCTCAGACTGAACCCCCCTTAAACCTTAGGCTAGGGATTAATATATATTAGGACTAACATAAATAACTAAAATACTAATAGAGTTAGGAATTAACGCTCTCGCTCTTAGTGATCGACACCCTACTTACCAACGAAGCTACATCTGACCGGGTACACTACCCGTTAGAGTGTTGTTTTTAGGTATAGTCGGCATAAAATAGATAGTAAAACTTGATACATAAAATACCTACGCACAACGACACATCAAGTTTTTGGCGCCGCTGCCGGGGAGTGAAGTTGTTTAATTCTTGTTTTATTAGTGTTTTAATTTAGATTTAGTTTAATTTAGATTAATTTGCTTATTTGTGTGTTTGTTTTTTGCATTGTATATTTTGCATATTGTGTGTTTTTGTGTTTTCTATTGTCCGCTGTAATTTTTTCTGAGTCGAATACTCAATACGACGTATTCATCTTCTTGAATACGGCGTATAATTTTTTTTCAAACCAATACAGCTCAACGTATTCAGTTTTGCTGAATATGATGTATTAGGCTATTTGACCATTTCTTTCCTAGCAAATTTACTACAAGTTAAAATGGACGACCTCAACATTACTATGGAGGAGTATATCAGGCTTGAGGAATAAAAAGCTCGTAGGCGTAGTAAGGTGTATAACTGGGAAACTGCTACGTATGGTAAGATCTGGTATGATGAAGACGTTCGCGACCTCAGATCTGTTGAAACTGAATTCCCAGCTACAGTCTTTAACGACGCGTTAACATCTGAAGTAGCACTCTCATGTGAACCCACAGTAAGTCCTCTTAACGAAAATCAAATTGACTTTAGAATATCGTTTGACGAATCCGACGATGAAGAGTACACGGTAATTTATGACAAAAATTCATTTTCTTATAAAATAATTTCTGTTAACGATTTGAAAACGGATTCAGAAAATGATAGTGATAAAGTCAATATGCCTTCGTTTCCGTCCTCCGAACCTACGGTCGGTTATTTTGATGATTTCGACTACTTTAAAGATTTTGAGAAAGAGTTCTCAGCCATTGCCTAGAATGATGCTCTAACATCTAAGTTAGATTTCTCTGAACCTACTGTAAGTCGTCAACATATCGATCAATTTGATGAAACATCATTGTCCGAATGTGATGATGAGGGACAAAACTTTATATACTTTAATGATATATTTCCTTTTAACGTAATTTATCTCGATGATTTATCGGATAAGGACAACGATAATGATAAAATCGACATTGAACACTTTTTGGGGGATTTACCTATCGAAGCATTACCTAACGTAATAAAAATCGACTTTTGGAAACAAGTCATGATACGATCAATAAATTTTTCCAAACTAATACTTTTAACAAAGAATTAGATTTTAATATCGTGACTTGTAATTATTTTAACAAAGGGATGCCATTCATTTTTATAATTTAGAATTTGTATGTGCCATTTGGCATCCCGTTAGACCCCAAATTGTTTTATAAGGATGAGATTAAATTGGGGCAAGTCTAACTTAAAGACTTTTCTGTAAACAAAAGTGCTTACCGGGAGACAACCCGGAATGTATTTTCAATTTTCTTATCGAGTCTGTCTTCCCAGACTGTCTATACGGCGGATCCAAACCCCATGGATACGGCGTATTAACTACCTGGACGTTATCCAGTCTTTATTTTTCTGCAATTTAAACTTTATTGTCAGACTGGTCGATACGACGTATTCGTTAAACGAATACAGCGTATTCGACTTCTGACCCATACTTAGAAATTTTTCTACAGGTATCAATACGGCATATCCTGGGGTATGGATACGGCGTATCGACTTCATGTGCCGTTTTTAGGTTTTTATTTCAAGTCTAGCCAATGAATACACGAAGATAGAAATTGCACTTGTTTTCTTATATTTTGCACAAGACCTCGCTGGAATGAAATTGAAAAAGTTGGTGAAGTATCGATCATCTAGAATCCTATATGTGTTGTAGTCATGCTGGAATCCAGACGCATTTACAACACACATTCTTGCTCATAAACTCAACTTGGAGAATCTACCGAGCAAAACATCAGGGGAGTTTCTCGTTCTAATTCTTTTAATTTCCCGTTTTTAATGTTTTATCTATACAACGAGGACGTTGTATAATTTAAGTGGGGGGATGGGAATTAGAATGTTACTTGTCCTATTTTTCACATTAAAATGCTTAAATTTAAAATTTTTTCAAGCATACTTTTGTGAAATTACTAGTTACATAACCTGCACACATAACCCTTATTAGATATTGTGAGGATTCAGCCTTATCCGTTTCCAAATGTTTACCCAAATCCCACAAAAATATGAGTGTGCCGGTGATGTTGTAGACTTTAGAACTTGGCTTGGTATATCTATTCGAGACCACAATAATGAGTACTATGGATTTAGATGGAGTAACTTGTTTAAATTGGTAAATTTCTAGGATTACACCCAAAAAGCCTATATATGTTGTTTTATTAACTAACTACACTGGTTAGTTAACCCCCGTATAAACCCTTTGTTTACTCTCATTTTAAGAGTAAGATACCCCTAGAAAAACCAATAGAGCCAATTAATAAGGCCTTAATTATACATGTTTTCGCCGACGTTATTTATATATATTTGATCATTTCTCATGAAATTTCAGTACTTAATCAAGTATATTTGCTATTATATGTTCTAGGTACGTGTCGTGGAAGAATACGGAAGATTACACGAAGAATTGAAGCTTAAACGAAGAAATAACTAAAGTTAATGATCTCCCGACACCTATTCACTGTTTTGGCCATAAATCGGTCATACGAACTCCGTTTTAGTTGGTTCAAGCGGCCACGCGAAGAGAATTCAATTATATACAACTATTAAAAAAAGGCCAAGTGCTGAAAGGGACCAAAGTGCGGCGGTTTTACCCAAAGTGCGGCGCACTTTTGAGTCTGTGGAAAAATTAAAGGCAATTAAATGAAGTGTGCATTAACTCCCGATGTGCGGCGCACAATTATTTTTGTGCGGCGGTTTTGCCCCTGAAAAGCCTATAAATACCCTCCTTGGCTCTCTTATTTTACACACTCTTACACAAATCATTCTAGTTCGTTTAGAACACTTAAAATAGGGATTTTTGGTGATCTTGGCTTGACAAACCAAGGATCCAAACACCCCTTCAAACCACCATCACTACCATCGACTACCACCATTCTCCGCCATCAATTTCCAGATTTTAATCTATCTAAGGAAGTAGCATTGAAGTGTAATTCGAATCTATAAGCGATTGTGACAAAATTATTCATAGTTTCCGGGTTTACTTTGAATATAATAAAGTGTTCTTGGGAAATGCTTGTGAAATCACCATCATTTGCTCTTGGAATTTGGTATAATCTTGTTTATCCTTGGAATATGATTATTATTGAATTGTTTGAGTTCCTAATGTTTTTTGTTACTTTTTTGATCATGGAGTAGTCATCTTGTGTTTGTTTGAGCAATATGTGATATTGGATATGGAGCGTTTGTATATGTGTTTATTGAATTGGTAAAACATATTTTATACAAGAATATAGGCCGAAAGGGTTCTTTTATATATGTGTTTAATCATTCCACTTAATGTATTGGTTATAATAACTTATAAAGGCCGAAAGGATTTGTTGTTATTAATCGATATAATCACTAGTTACACTTAAAGGCCGAAAAGATTTGTAACTTGTGATATCTTTATTCTCTAAACTTATAAACACTATCCTACATACTTCATTGTCTTAGTAATCATTGCCTAAACAAACATACTTTAATCATTTGCTTGAATCATCTTTTAATCGCTTTCTTTACAATATTCAATATATGCTCGTCTTGGTTAATTTGATACGTGACAATCATTTTAGCCTTAGCACCTTAATTACAACTGTGAAAACTTCAATTCCTGTGGAACGACCTGGACTTACCTAATACTATATTACACTCGAATAGTGTATACTTGCCCGAATGTTGTGTTTTTAGTAAAATCGGTATTTCTAGTATTATAAATTTAAAGCTTGCAAAACACACATCAAGTTTTTGGCGCCGCTGCCGGGGAATTGTTTAAGTTGTTATCAGTTTGTTGCTTATTTTTGGTGCTATTTTGTTTTACATCAAGTTTTTGGAAAATTTACAAACTCGTCGTACAGTTTTCTGGAAAACTAAACCAAAAAGTCATTTTTTTTCTTCAAGAAGTACGCCGCACATTATATTTGTGTTCCGGTTTTCCTGAAAACCAAAGTACGCTAAACATTCTAGAAATTTTCACAAACATAATCAGATTTCAAAAACCAAAACCAAAACCCAAAACTGCTTTTTTCAGGATTTAAATCATCTGATTATATTACCTTGTAAATTTGTTCATATTTAGTTTATTAAAAAAAACACAAAATTTCCAGAAAAGCCAGTGCACTTTTTCTAAAGTACGCCGCACTCTATCTATCTGAATTTTTTTATCTATTTATCCTTATTTTTTTATATATAATAAAAACTAAAATATATCTAATATATTTATAAATATATAAAAAATATATAAAACATATATGAAAATAATTTATTTTATATTGAATATTATCCTATTAGCCTTAATTATATATATAAAAGTATCTTTTTGCAAAATGCTTAACGTATGTATAAATCCCTTATCTTTCGAAAAACAACTAGTAAGTCTAATATATAAATTAAATAAATATTTAATAAAAATGTCGTGTAAATTTTAAATTATCCAAAAAGAATCCATTCAGATCGAATCACACAAATCTTTCACCGAACATCCTATCGTTAATGAATTTGTCATCATAAATATACCTGAAGAGTATATCGAACCCCAACCAAATTTATCGCTCCAAGAAATAATAATCCTCGATCCTGATGATCAACCTGTGTGAGAAAATACTAAGACTGTAGCACCGACTCCTAATTATGCCATTGTTCAAATCACTGTTGATGACAACTTTGTTATCAATAGTACCCACTTGAAAATGATTTCGGGAAATAAATTCGATGGTATTCAGCGGGCCGATCTGCATGACCACATCCGTGAGTTCCTCGCAATCTGTGACATGTTCAAATATGGTGAAACTCAAAGCGAAGCTGTTAAGCTTTTGTTTTTTCCCTTTTCCTTGTGCGATAAAGCTAAAACCTGGTTTAATGAACTTAATGAAGAGTCTATAACATCGTGGGATCAAACGAGAAGAGCTTTTATAAGTAGATTTTTGCCACCTTCGTTATTTAACCGTCTTTTGCTTAAAATCAGAAATTTCTCTCAAAACATATGTGAAAGTCTAACCGATGATTGGTTACGACTGAAGAACATGCTTCGAAAATGCCATGGGCATGGTCTGACCAAAAGAGCTATTATTCAAATATTCTATCACGGTATAGACGAATCCACTCAAGTAATCCTGGACGTAACTGCTGGATGAATCTTCCTCTACAAAAGTCCGAATCAAGCTTTTCAATTTCTTGAGGACAAAGTCCTTTTTAAACTTGATTGGTCACTTGAATCCCAAATTGAGCATCATCAAAAATATGTTGCTTTGGCCGATGGAAGAAGTAATAATGATGATAATTATCGATTAATGGAAAAATTGGAAGCTATAACTATAAAAATGGATTCTTAATTCCAGAGCTTAAAAGAGGAGATGCATGAGATGCGTAAGAATTATAATAACCACGGAGGTGACCACGCTTCTAAGAACGATGACACGCCGATGTATGAACGTCATGAAGTAAATTGCGTCCAATCTGAAGATTATCAAAATCGAGATTCTCATGATTCGAATTCTCTCCAATCACATTTTGAACAACTCCAATCGAAAAATGATCCCGAGAAATCGCTCACAAAATTAAACAATGATGTGAAAAATGACCTCGAAGATTTCAAAAGATGTATCCATAGCATGAGAACTATTCATGATAAACTTTTTGACAGGGACGATCAATCTAAAACCGATCTTGAAAAATCAATCACTAAATTCTTAGATAGTCAAATAATTTCAAATATGTTTGTCAAGAACAATGTTAACGATATAATTATAAAAATGAAGCAAAACGAAAAGAATTGTCAAACTATATATAAAAACATGGAAAGAAAAATAGATGAGTGGGAGAAGTATCAAAACGTCTCTTTAGAACAAACCAAGAAGACTGACCCACCTCCTCCTCAGGCTCACACCGAGCACGTGAATGCCGTATTCACCGGGAGTGGAAAGTCTGATGATTCTCCGAAAACTCAAAAAGATCCACCACCTCCTATCATCGTTAACAATAAAACCAAAAAAGATAAACCTATTAAGGAATCAAAAAAGGGCTATCACGTGGTAAAAACAAAAGAATATCCATTCCGTGAGTACATATCAAAAACACCATACCCTCAAGCTTTTAAAGTGGATCATTCCTACTTGAACCGTATCATTAAAGAATCTTAAATCAAGTTAAGTATAGTAATAATAATAATAGTAGTAATAGTAAATAATAATAATAAACCTATAAAAAAACTAAAACAAAAAAATATATATATACATATAAAATAAAAACTTTACAGTTTTTAAGTATGTCACGCATTCGGTCGGTGTGTTTCTTACGTTTATTTATGTACCCAAAAAGAAATATAACAAAATTTGTAGGTGTGTTCGCTGGAAACCCTCACGAGACTATAACTCGTCCACTCGGGACACCGAGGGGTTTAAAGGCTTGTTGCATATGCTAAATGCAATCGTGTTGCCTAAGAAAGTGCGCTTTGCAAATTTACGATTTTTTGTAGTTGTGTTTATTTTGCAGATTAAATAAAATAGGCGATGCTTGAACTTGTGGTGATAGCTTATCACTTTGGGGGAGTGATATATTTGAATTATAATATTACATATGGTTGAATTCACATGCTTGGCGTTTTGTTTCGCGCCGTATCTTCCAGAATTTAACCAAGCACTTATGAGCCCCAAGAAGTATCGTTTTCCCTTAATTTTCCCTATTTCATCTTAATTATCAGTTTTTACATTGAGGGCAATGTTTAACTTAAGTGTGGAGGGAAGCCAAATAGGAAAAATTAATCATATCCCTCCATGTTTGCCCTACGATCTAAGAAAAAAATTCAACTGATATTTTCTGGAAAATTAAAAAATTAATATATGCTTTCCTTTCAAAAATTTAATAGTATACTCTGGGCGTTGGGTTCGCAGGAATGTTTTTGTTGGAATTGATATGTGTCTTGAGGATATGGAATGTTAAAGATTGAATGTTAATGAATTGGAATCTGCAAGATTGGAATTGGTGAAAACTATTCGCGTGTTTGGTTGAGAAAAAAAAAAATGAGATGTAAAAAAACAAATTATTATTTTTTTATTAATAATAATTTAATATAATTTAAAAAAATAAATAAATAATATAATTTTAAAAATAATATATTTTTAAAAAAATAATATAATTTTTAAATAAATATATTATATTAATAAATATAATTAATAATAATAATAATAATATATTTTTATATATATAATTAAATGTTAATTTTTAAATAAAATAAATAAAATAATTTATTAATAAATATAATATTTTTAAATTTATAATTAAATATAATATTTATATAAATAATTAATATAATTTTTAAATAAATAAATAAATAATATAATTTTAAAATAAAAATAAAAATAATTTTAAAAAATATATCAAATAAAAAATTAATAATGTAATAAAAATAATACAAAATAATTATTGTTTAATAATAATATTAATAATAATAATGGGTGGGATAATTAATGATAATAATAATAAAAATTTATTTGTGATGATAAAAATATCGAGAATTCCATGGAATTATAAACTTTCCTTCGTTTTAGGATGGCGCGCGGAATGTTATTCCAACATAAAGGAATTTGAGGGAAATGTTCAACTTAAGTGTAGAGGGAAGCCAAATAGGAAAAATTAATCATATCCCTCCATGTTTGCCCTGCAATCTAAGAAAAATTTTCAACTGATATTTTCTGGAAAATTAAAAAATTAATATATGCTTTCCTTTCAAAATTAAAATGAATACTCTTAGTAAGGAAAATCCACTAGGATTGATACTATAACTATCACAAAAATAGTCCACTAAAATTGTGAGAAATTTAGCCTTAAAGAATTCGGGTATCCACCTTTGATACCTAAGATAATTGATGCATTTAGCTTGTTCGAGTTAAGGTTTGAATGCAATTGCAAATCTCATCCGTCGTTATGGCTGTGTATTTGTAGTTTGTCGCCTTTTCTGGAGCAGTGGTATTGGTTTAAAATTATATGAGTGAGCCAATAATTTAGTAGCTCTAGAACTTGTGCTTGATCATCATTTACTAACAGCAGTGAGATTAATTTATAGACAATTTCGTATGATAAGAGGTGAAATAAATCTCAAGAAGTTCCTGTATTTGTAGCACTCGCTTTTAGTGCTAAAATCGCTAAAGTTCCTATGTTATATCATGAAGTATGTTCCCGAAAGATCACAGTTCTCTGCCTTAGTTATCGCAAGTATAAGAAAGAAAAAAAATCAAAAAGGAAAATAAGAAAAAAAAGAGAAAACAAAAGAAAGGGAAAAAGAGAAGAAAGTTGAAGAAATAAAGTTCAAAGTATAAGGCTCAAGTTTCGGTACAAGAGTATCAGTTATTAACCCACCTTGTTATCACATTTGGCCTCTTTGAGATTTTGTCTGGTGCTCACGCCCCTTCGATCATGTTTATGTGTATCGTACAAGCATATGGTAGCTATCTAGATTATGTCTGTGCAAATGAGTGGCTTCACAAAAATATAAACCCTATATGAGTGACTCGAGTGAATATTAAACAAACACATTCCCTATGCGAGGTGCCTAGTTATATGTCTATGCCTGAAAAGTTACTAAATCTGTAAACACTTATTAATCCAAAACCTTGAAACTAAGTTTGACAGACTCGCTGACAAGCAATCTGGTCGACCTTCTGGATCTCTTCCAAGCAACACTCAACCAAACCCACGAGGTAACAACTCTAAAGCCTATCAACCACCGCAATCTCGTAATGAGCATGTGAATGCCGTATTCACAAGAAGTGGTAAATCCTATGATCCACCAGATAACCCGAATGATCAACAAAACAATTCTGAAAACCCTATCAACTTCGATAGCGATGATGAAGACGATGAACCAACACCACAACCAAAAACTCAACCTCCGAAACCAGTCAAAGAAACGCCGTTACCAAAACCATACAAACATGTAAAATATTTTTTGTATTTTTATGGTTTTATTAAGAAAATATTCACAAATGAAAAACGATAACTTCACGAAGAAAGGTCTTCAAAACACTAATCTTCGAACGAAACACGATAATCGTAACACACTTCCCCGGCAGCGGCGCCAAAAATTTGGTTACGCCTAAACATACTATATATAATATTAGTATATAAGTATATAAGTATATAAGGATATAAACAATTATAGTATAGTAAGTATTTTCCGTTGGATTTAAGAAACAAACTTTTAACCAAAGTTGTCTCAAAAACCTCTCGGGTCGTTTGTCCTCGATGAGGTACGAATTGAAAATCGGTTTAGTTCGTGATCGCGCGTTTCGAATGGTTTTTTGATTTGGTTTTCTAAATCCTACTAAATGTAAATGATAAGTAAATATATGCACGAAAACAAGTAAGCAAGTAACAGCAATTAAACACGTAAGCATAAAAACGTAAACGGGAATTAAAAACGTGACATTTAAGCAAGTACATCAAATTTAAACCCTACGAACGCAAATTTAATTTTTATAAATCCTGAATGACTTAAAATAATTTTCAGAAAAAGAATTATATTTTTTTTACTTTTATTTTATTTATTATGAATTAAAAACGATTTTAATCTAGAAAATGTATAAAAAATAGTAAACTAAATTATAAAAATTTGGAAAAATTGTGAAAAGTACTTCAAACAATGTTGAATCTAAGAAAATTAAAAACCATGAAAGTTGCTTAACGAATAAGCAGAAAATAAGCAAAAAGGATCGTATAAGCTAATCTAGAAAAAAGACTATAAGAAATTAATAAAGAGAGTGCCTAATGGAAAAGACCCAAGGGCAAGTTGGTTAGCGTGTGAGTGTGTTAAGACTAATGTGTGCAAAGGGAGAGGTCACAGGTTCGAAACCTCTGGCCATCTCTTTTTGGAAAAACAATTTTTTCATTTTTTTGATTTTTGAAAAAGCTAGATAACATGACAATAAGCAAATTTAATAAAAGAGACTAATTTTTAAACTTAATAATAAGCTCAGAAAAAGCAAAAAAATGACAGTTTAGCTAAAAAGCCTTTTAAGACTAAGCTAAAATCTGTTGGTTCTTTAGGTCACAAAAAAAACTACAAGCAATGCAAATAAGCTGAAAACACACTTATCCCTAAACCTTATAAGCCTAAAGGAACCAAATAGCACACCTAATAAGCTCAAAAGAAGCTCAGCAGTACTAACTTTGAGTTAGTACTGCTAGCTTAAATTTAAGCATGCTAGCGTTTCTAAACTCATTAAGCACAAGAAAATTTTAAAATAAGCTGAACACAATCCTAACTCTAGACTTAATAAGCTATAAAGACTGGATGTAAGCAAATTAAAATAGATTAAAAGCATCTAAAAGCTAAAAGACAGCAGATTCTAAGGTTGAACTTTTAAGACCTTTTGACAGTTTTAAAAACTAAGATTAAAGCTTAATAAGCTAATGACAAGATGAAAAAATACTAAAACAAATTAAGTCCTATATTCAAAGAACACAAATGAGCAATAATTAAGCAAAAGGAAAAAGAAATAAAGCTAGAAAATAAACTGCAAAAGGACAATTTTAAATTGAACTTGTCTTTGGCTTTTTGGTTTTTGTAACAGACTAGAGACTACTTGCAGACTAGGATTTAAAACTCAAAAAGACTTATTGACAACTGAAAACTCAAAAACAACTTTGGACTATCATAAGCTAATTTAAAACAAAATTTATCAAAATTAAGCTAAACTATTACCTAAAAAAAACTGCATTATAAAGCTTACTAAGAGCAAACCTCTACCCATCCTTCTTGACTGAGTTAGATTCAATTCATTTAAAAGGCCTTTTCTGAAAATAAACTAACCTAAGACAGATGAATGCTGATCTATATAAAATTCATTTGAACAATTAAACACTATATCTTAAGCATACTTTTGAGATTTCAAAATTCAAACAGTTAGTGTACTTTTGAAATAGCAAGCTTTGAGAATTTAATCAACCACTCTAAAAACTAAACATACTTTAATCTAAGCTTATTAAACTATCACTTAGATCTTAAATGAGCTTATGGAACTAACTTATAAACCAGAATTAGTTTTATACCTATTTTGAACCCTTGTGCCAAACACCTTTTAAGAATCTGATTTTGCATTTTTAAACTTTAAAAAGTTGAGTTAAGCTAACATTTATAAAAATAGATTGATTATTAAGCTAATGAAGTAAAGTTAAGCATAAACTAAAGACAGATAAGGACTTATTAATAAGCTACGCACAAAAGCTATATTAGCTAGTAATAAGGGCAGTTTGATAGAAAATGCAAATGTAGACTAACTTAAGCTATCTACTGAAAAAAAACTAAAATAGAAATGAATAAGCAAAACTAAGCATTAATAAGTAATCTATGAGCACAAATTAAGCAGGAATAAGCAAATTAGACTTTAAGCTAAAATAAGAGGAAAAAGCAAGTGTACCTTGGTCCCAGCCAAATAGGGATTGTTATAACCCTAATAAGCTCTATTTTCCTACCCAGCTTATAAATAAGCAATCTAAGAACCCTAT
>BQNB010112543.1:0-22129 GCA_026074375.1 Tanacetum coccineum | reverse complement strand
TTTTGTTTCAGCTAGTCTTTAAATTAGACTTTTTCTTCAGCTTCCATTACCATTCCATCTCATGCAGGTGATGCAAGGATCGTAAAGGACTTCAGCACGAAGTTTTATAACTCCTTAGGCAGTGTACCTAATCGTTGCAGTGTAGTATAGGCAAGACTCAGGGGTTTTTATCGTTCTCTAGGGGAATAGGTTGGGAAGGCTTGATCACGGTCTAACAGAATTCTAGAGGTTAAGAGAAGATTCTTTTTGTGTTTTTATATTTATAAAAAGCAATTAAATCAATGGTTTAAGAGGTTGGTTTGATAAACTAATAATTAAACTAATTAATATCTATACTACTAGTGATAACTTTATGATAAAATAATATATTTACTTAATCATGCATTACTTATCAGATTGCTTCTCCTAATCTTGTTGCTTTGTCACACTCGTGATGATCTGTGTAAGTATTTCCTACATCATGAACGAATTACACGAACTCGTCGTCTATTTAATATTCCGTTAAGGCAACACACAAGTAAGGTAGTATGATGACTATTACAAGGCCCCTAAAAGTATATTAAATGCATGTGAAATGTCTTAAGAGGGATCAACCATATTAGGGGTAAGGTAGTATGAAGACTGTTACTGATGGTATCCTTTCTACACTTCTTACATTTCCCTAGACGTCTATGCCAATTTAATATCTTATGGCTAGTTTTCTAAAGCCTAACGCACACATCCATCACAAAAAGTAACAATAATAGGATCTATAATCTGACTTTCATGCAATCATAAGTAAATACAAAGGAGGGTTTAGCCTAGCATGTTAAAGATAAAGAAAGAACATAGATCAATCAAACAACACATAGACATATTGAATGATTAAAGATAAACAATCTTACTTGATTAAAACATGGATTAAGGTCAGTTACAATAGGGTTTTAAAGCCCTAAAGACGGCCTAAAAGCTAACAAAATACTTAGGGTTCGGTCCCAAAAGTTATTAAAGTTACACACTTAAAACCCTAAATTCGGTTTTGAATATATAGAGAAATCGTCGTGACGTCGTCTAGTTATAGTCGCGACGCCGTCACAAAGTAGAATCTTCTAGATCTGATTTAAGTCGGTTACGTCCTAACGCCGTCGTCAATTCTCTGATGTCGTCAGTATAAAGATCGCGACGGCGTCGCTTTATGCTTGCGACACCGTCTCCACACTCTGTGAGCACGATTCTTCAAGAGATTTGGTGTAGGTTCGTAGTCTTGTCCGTTTCTTCTCCAAATGAGACCAAGTCACGTGTATTTTCTCCAAATGCCATCCAAATACTAAAAACATGAAAACGAACGATTAAGCACATAATCTGGCCATATTTTCATGATTTAAAGGGTTAAATGACCCCGGAATAGTGTATAAAATGACACCTCATCAAATACCCCTACACTTGGGATTTGCTTGTCCTTAAGCAAATGGGCTTTTCTACCTAGACAATAGCAATATTGGTGGTATTTAACCTACTCTTTAAAAGCATTTTACAACACAACCTTTTAGACCTCGTAATTAAAAGCACTAAAAGTATATACTAGCACCCAACATAAGTGTTTGGGATTCTCTCTTTCACTCGGGTGTATAATAAATTATAACAACTATGGGAAACATAAAATTAACACTTGTTACCTATTATAGCATATAAATTACCATAGGCTTGGTAAAGGATCAAACCTCCACCGCTAAGCGCAAGTATTAATCATTACTATCAAAGAGTCATTTAAATGTGAGATGGTTAAGGTGTAAAAGATAACATTAACGAAAACATAAATGGATGGGATACATTTTAGGGAGTGACTTTTGGGTGAATTTAGAGTGGAAAGGTTAGCTAATTATTTATACGAATACATGTTGGTTGGGTTTCTAAGCCAAAGACTCTGACAAGGTATACAAACTTTACAAAACTCTACATTTATCTCTTTGTTTTTCTTTTCTTGACTTTATGATAAACATAACACAAGCAAATGGCAACCCGTCCATTTTTTTACTTATATATATATATATATTGTACATTTTTGCTCTGCCATACCCCTACACTTAAACTTTTACATACTCAATATTTACAATCTAACTAATGACCCGAATTGAGGTGGATTAACATAACATGGAGCTTATTAAGCTCTATTAGGGGGTAATAAGTTACTTCTTCCCTATTTCTTCATAAGATGAATACTACCATGAATCCCAATCATCCCAAAACTGTATTTACAAGGATAAGGACTTAGCAACCATGTACTCAATAATTAAATTGGGTTAAAACAATAATGTACTAAAAGAGAGTACATACAAGGTAGGCTATGGCAATTTGGGTGAAACAATTGGTTTAAGGGTTAACAATGCTCTTCATTAATAGTCTGGCTTAACCAGAAAATTACGAGAACTGTAAAAACAGATAGGCTCGAAGGGTTGTACTAGGGGTATTTTGTACTAAAAATGAGTGCATGGTAAGGGTGTAAGATAGTTACATGATCGATGTGACCATCATAACAATTACAGGTTTAAAACATGGGTTAATCCTAGTGCCTCTTTTCTAGCAAATCCTAATACTTACTATACAGTCTCGGGATGCATCACAAAAACAAGTTCTAGAATTTCATATACTATCGGTACACTTATATAATTTAATACCGATACCAATGCTCCAGAAAAGGCGACAAAGATCATACATCTACATCCGTAATGACAGAATAGACACATATGACTGCATTCGAACCGTAACTCGAGAAAGCTAAAGGTATAAATTATCTTGGGTATCAAAAATGGATACCAGAATTCCTATTGATTTAAAGGCGAACATCACATTTTTAGGGTGGAATTTTGAGGGTTTTTGTGCTAGTCATATACATTCATATTGTAGAAAACCCATAACACTTTCACTTCATCATGGATTCAGGAAAATAAGATGAGAAATATGGAAGAATTTTATAGAGAGAAACTAGAGAGAGAAAGTAAGGAGAAAAATAAGAAGTGGTTGGTTTACTTGCAAAGCTACAAATGAGACCAACACCCTCTCCATCCTTGGAGAGGGGTATTTATAGTTAAAACCAAGAGGCTTTCATGCCTTGGTATTTCTACGGGCCGGGCTTGGGATTACTTGGGCTTTCGCCCGATACACGTGACCGATTAGATTACATAAAGAACTCGTTTATCTATCTAGCCTATTACAACGTATAATTAATTAATGACCGAGACCTAATATAATTAATGAACGAACTTCCTTGTTCGACTTAATATTTTAAGGCTAACAATATCCCCCGAAGTGAGTTCATTGTGGCACTCCTTCGTGCGGCCCGTAACCCATTTAAATGGGTCGGGCCAGCCCATTTGCAACTAAGCCCAACAAAAGCCCAATGTTAATTTGATAAATCTGAATAAGAGAAGGGAGATGACGTCACAAGCACATGGTTTCCAATTAATTCATATGGCATCACGTGCGCATCCACTACATAAGATAAAAGCAAATGAGATTCGGACATGTGCCGATGCATTCTTGTTAGATATCAAATTCATTTCAATTTGTAAGCAAAAAAATGATCCAACAGTTAACATTAATGCGTGGAATGGAAGCTAGAAGAGGAGGGCACGTGGCGATTTTGGATCGGTTGGATCAATTTCTTTCACTTATCAATCCGTGTGTACATGAAAGGAGGCCAATGATTGGCTATTCATTACTAAATGATTGGAGACAATTTTACAAAAACACCCCTTCTCACCCTATAAAATGAACTCGCCTCCCCTTTAGTTTGGACCTTTTTTTTTCTTTTCAGTTTTTTAAGTTTTAGTAGAGTAGCTTATTTGTAGTTTAGCTTATTGTAGTTATTTAGAAGCTTATTTTCGAGCTTAATTGTAACACTTTTGTCATTTTAATAATAATGTTTGTTGGTTAAAGGCTTTCTTTTAAAGTTTTAGCTTATTTAGTTTAAAACATCTTTTTCGTTATAGCTTATTGAATAAGCTGTTTATAGCTTATTTTCTGGACTTATTTCGTCTGAGCTTATTGATTATGGATCTAAATTTGATAAGCCGAATTTAGGCTTTTTCATTTCATAGTTTTCATCTCAAATAAGTTTTAAACCAAATAATACCAAAAAAAATAATAAGCAACGAATGAGCTTATTAACAAGCTGTTAGAATTGATCCGTTTTAGATCTTTGAAAAATCAATAAGGATCTACAATGAGCTTATTCATTGAGCTTATTTCGTCCTTGACACTTAAGATCTAGTTTTAGCTTATTTTTCAACTCATGTAGCTTCAAATAAAAGTTCATCTAGCTTATTTTTGAATTTAAGTTTCTTTAGTTTTCTAAGAGCTCTCTCTCATAGATCTGACTAGCTACTTAATAGCTTATTAGTTCTGGTTTGAGCTTATACGGTTCGCACGAGTATTTATTTTAGTTTATTTGTTTGAATGCATGAATAAGCTCTCTAGTTTTTCCATTTCATCAAATCTGTTCGATGTGGTATATTGAGCTAGTTTCGTAATTAGCCAGTTTGGAATTAGCTTATTTGTCTCATGTAGCTAGTACTAAATCGAGTATAATTTGTTTAGCTTGTCGTTTATGTAACATCCGAGAATTTTCGGAATTTTTAAAGGAGATATAAGTTATTCTTAGGTTGAATTATCAAAAACGAGTAGCTAAATCACGTTTTCATTATTCGGACTCTAAAGCAATTTGATGTAAAACGACATTCTTGACAACTTTTTAGTTATGACCGAGACCCGAAAACAGTCAGAAGGTGACTGAAATGCCATCGAAAGATTTTAGAATCAAGAACGAGTACCAGCACAAAAATAATTAAATTATTTTTAATTATCACGTTTTATTAAATAAGAATATTTAATAAATTATTTAACATTTTATTCAGTGACGTTTGTTGAAGACGCAAATATTCGAGTAAAATGATTATTTTACGGACAAGTTTATCGGAAATATACAAAATAAATAATAAACGTTTTAAATAAATTTTATAAAACGTTTACGAAAATTAGTCGAGTGAATACTCATTTTTATCAGAAAAATGATTTGGAAAACAATGGCGCAAGTTTCGTATTTTGAAACATCCGTTAAGTCACTCAAACGAGTCCCGAACCAATATTCTATAAAAGTTTCCCCAAACGTTACACCTTTGGTCCCTGTGAAACATTTATAAAATTCACCCTCAAGTTTTTAACACTTGTCACAAATTTTAAAACTTTTTATATAAATATAAAAGTTTTATTTAATTTTCATTTCCATCTCAAATTATACACACACACATTTATATTACTCTCTCTCTCCCTCAAAAATTCCGGCAGCCCTCCCCCGCCGCCGGATTCCGGCCACCGCCACCACGCCGCCGCCGGAAAACTTTTCCGGCGGACTTTTCCGGCCGAATCCAAAAAGCTTCCTCGTCGCCCGATCTACCCAATCCCATGTGTCACGCGTTTCCACGCGCTTTCCTTCCCCCTCCGGCTGCTACACCGCCGCTGCCATCATCATCATAACGCCACTCAACACCACTCCACCACCACAGCAGCACCACATAAGGGTGCGTGTGGTTTTAAACCCCCACTAAAAGGGGTGTTCGTTTCTGGGTAAGCGACAAGGGTGCGTTCGGTGGTATAGCAGCAGGGGTGTTCGTTTGGTTTTATAGAATAACCACCAGGGTGCGTCTGGTTTGTTATTAAAACCAACCAGGGTGCGTTGGTTTTGGGTTTATATCACCAAAAAGGGTGCGTTGGGTTTGGGTTATAAGCCGCCAAGGGTGTGTGTGGGTTAGCATAAACACCAAAAGGGTGTTTGTTTCGTTCGGGTTGTAAAACCACCAGTTAGGGTGCGTTGGGTTTATGGCAGCCCCAAAGAGGGTGCGTTGGTTTGTGATAGAAGCAGGATAGGGTGCGTTTGGTTTTCATACACGCACAAGGGTGCGTTTGGTTTAAGGGACAACAGCTAGGGGTGTTTGTTTTGGTCCGCTGGTCAGCCACGCACAAGGGTGCGTTCGGTTGTGGTAGTAACACCATCAAGAGTGCGTTTGGTTTCGGGTCAAACGGATTAAGGGTGTGTGTCGGGTTGGCTGTGGGACAGCTGGGTATAGCCGGGAAGGGTCGTCGGGTTTGGCTGTCGTTAACAGCCGGATTGGGTGCGTTTGGGTTGGTTTGGGTTTCGGGTCAGCCGCAAAGGGTGCGGTCGGGTTGTGGGTTAACAACCGACGACGGGGTGTCGGGTTAGGCTGTGGGACAGCCGGGGCGTCGGGTTGTTTGGTCGGGTTTGGTTTGCAACGGAAATGGGTGCGTTTGATATTGTGACACCGAAACGGGTGCGTTTGATTGTGTTGACACCGAAAAAGGGTGCGTTTAATTTAAAAGCATTCGATTATTTCGTTTATATTATCGATAAAATGTATATGTGATGAAATCTGTTTAAACTTGCGACGTCTAAATAAAATGTGATATTAATATTTAAAACGGGATTGATATTAATGTATAAGCGATACTAGATATAGTTTAGACGAGTTTTGAACTAAAAACGGACTTTGGCGCGTTTTGTAACGGATAATTGTGAGCAGAAAACGAAACATGAGATTCGGGATTCGAGATTTTGAAAAGATCGATTTTGGTTTACAAAATATAATGAATTATATTTTTATGGACGTTTAGACATAAAACGGGACTTGTAACTCCCAATAACGAAGAAACTGGAGTGAAATCGGAATATACACTTTAATAGAAAATAAGTTATTTTTAGTATATTAAATCTGACAGATCTATTAATTAAACGATTTGAGCACTTTCGAGTCCGTTTCGGCCTTCCGGCAAACACGAAAGTTGTTCAGTAATGACGTTTTTTTACTTTGCCCGCAGGCTTGTCGGTTATAAATTGAGAAAATATAGCCGGTGGTTCAAGACAAAGTCAACGTAAAAGTCAAACAGATATTTTAATTAATATAATACCGTATGAGTAACGATATTGAGTGATAAAAATAAGGTCGGCTTAATATAATATTCCGAATTAATTATTTTAAGAACATTGTTCGGACCCTAAAAACGAAGAGTCTAAAATAGATAACTTTCTTTAAAAATTCAGATAAGTTTATGATTGGAAGAAAATAGTATATATATATATATATATAAAATATATAATATATATATATATAATATATATATTTATATATATATAATAATAAATATATATATATTTTTAATAATTTTTGTATAATACTAAGGTTAGGGTTTAAAGACGCGCAAGTGATTCTCATCACATTATGTATGAAGATAATCCTATAAATAATAGTATGGTTTCGGTCGGTCACGATGTACACTACACACACTTAAATTCATATTTAATACGTGTAATAAAATCGAGCGACATAATATAGGTCGTGGTCGAGATCGTTGCAGATTCGGTTGTGATTATTGGATTATTCGATCGTAGTCTTTGATCAAGGTGAGTTTATAGCCCCATGTCTTACTGGTTTTACATATATTTTTGGGGTGAGAACATGCTTGTTTACAAATGCATTTACATGGTTGATTACCTGTTTGGTTTACACACTCATTTATATATCTCACGAGGAGATACAATACTTGGTTAAATTTTGAACGTAAACACATACTATACTTTTATGATTACGGATTAGCTTAGGTTGCATGAACTGTAAATCACTTGGAGGGTGAGCGCGAATGTTATGAAATAGATCTATTCGGGATTGAGAATCCCCGTTCGGGTGATTAGCTATCGCCGGTAACGAACGTTATAACATGTCGGAACACGATTGGCTGGACCTACAGGGGCCAACGACAACATAAACAAGGATTTTCATTACTCTGCCCTGGGTGTTTCTTGGAGAGGACATATGTGTTGGGTACAAAAGGGTTTTTCATTAATGCCCGGGTGTTCTTGGAGGGGACACCTACGATGGGTACAATTTTACTGTGCCTTGAATAAAGTGGCATACATACAAGTCTACGTCACAGTTTCATGAACTTAGAGTAATGGTAATCATGGTTTTATACATACTTGAAACATTTTGGTGACATTAAATTGGTCATGCATTCTTTATAAATCTTTGGAAGAAGATTGGTACATTTGTGACATTAAATTAAGGTCATCATTTCCTTTATAAATCTTTAGGATAAGATTGGTACTTTTGGTGACATTAAATTGGTCATGCATTCTTTATAAATCTTTGGGATAAGATTGGTACTTTTGGTGACATAAATTGATCATCAGCATTCTTTTATAAATCTTTAATCTTTGGGATAAGATTGGTACTTTTTGTGACATAAAATGTGTCGTGCATTCTTTATAAATCTTTGGGAGTTTTACATGGTACTGATCGGGTCGTTGTACCGGTCAAAAATAAACCTTAACTAAACCTATATAGATAGGGTAAGAAATGGTCGAATCCTCAGGGAGTAGGTGGATTTAATTTAAGTTTTGAGGTGATCACTGATCAATAAAAGTTTTGGTTTTAAAACTAAATAATAAAAACTACTAATTAACTAAAATGTGAATAAGCAACAAAAAGTAAATAAGCAATTAAAAATAAGATTTGTAAACAATTAAAAGAAAAGCAATCCCTCCCGGCTCCGGATAAATGGATATGACTAAGTCACGGATTATTATTAATGTTTGACATAGTTTGAATTATTTGAAAAGAACAATTTTGGGCACAAATTATGTTTACCAAACGAACCGTCTTAATCCCTAAACTAACTAGACTCGGCACGAATCGTTGACAAGCAATAAAATGTCTTACAATAATCCCAACAAATAATTTAATAATTACTCAGTAATATTTAAGTACAAGTTATGTCACCATACAAATCGTCTTTAACCCATTAAACCCCTAATTGGGTTTGGCAACGAATGATGCCAATACACAGTCGCAACTAACGCGTCTTTTAATAATTCAATAAAGTAATTATATTAAAACATTAAAATCAAATTAAAGATATGTATTAAAATCATATGAATTAATGTTTGACAAAAAAAGTAAAATCCATAAACATGATCAAACCAAATATCTTTTACCGGGAGAAATTACAAGATTTTTTAACCGCAACAATGGTGATGGAATATGAAAATTTTGTATGTCCATGGTTGGCTGCCATCTCCTTTTTCTTTTCTTGTTTCTTGTGACGGCTGCTATTCTCCTTTGACCGAATCTTTCTTTTCTTGCCGGCTGTCCCCTATGTCCATAATCCCTAGGACGAATGGTCTTTTTATAACCAAAAGGATGTACCCTATGTGTGTTCTCCACGTCACACCACAAAAGCCCCAAGGCCCATCTTGACTTTTCTTCTTTTTTATTCTTTGTTTTCTTATTTGTTCCACTTCCACGCCAACACATATGAGATTTATTAATAAATTAATTCCTAATGGCCCAATTATGAATATAAAAGACCCAAATCACGAATTCAGTTTTTATACCAATAAAGTCACCATTTAAATTCTGAATTGAGATACGTCTAAATCTTTCACTCTTCATTATTTTACTTTTTTTCTTGACACTTTTTCGTGTCTTTTCATCATTTGCTCACAAAGTCTCCATTTTAGCTCCATTTAATGCATAACCTACATAATCACAAAACATACTCAAAGTACATGTATAATAAATAACATAGAGAATGCAACAAGGCGTAATTAACAAGCAATGAGGTTTAGTAAAATAACCGCTCTGGTACTGTTAATACACAAGTGGACACATACATTCATTTGAAACTTACATTCATATTTAAAACTAATCAATAGAACTCACCAACTTTAATGTTGACACATTTAAGCATGTTATCTTTTCCTCAGGTGAACTGAGATGCTTGGAAATTATTTTGATGTGCAATTGGAGTCTTTACATTCAAGTTTTTCATGGTGATTATCTCTCTCTCTCTATATATCTCAACTATTATTTTTGATTTTAGAAATCAACGAGATTGTTGATTACAAAACGACACATTTAGAGGTTCGTCTCTTGTATCTAGCGCTGTGTATTATGAAGTAGCACCCCATGTGGTATTCCGCTGCGTTGTATTTTTGGGGGTGTTACAGATTGGTATCAGAGCACTGGCTATAGAGAACTAGGTTGCATATTTTACCCTAGACTATAGTCGTTTTCACAAACATTGCATCACATCAAACATTTTCAAAGTGCATACACGCTACTTGCTTATGTGCTTACATTATGTGCTGCATTAAGTGCTTACGTGAATACATATGTAATATATATGCTTACATCTTTTGCGTATATCGCACGTTTATTTATATAAGAGTTATTTATATAAATACCAGAGCATTTCTTAAGACATTGTGAGTTGCACAATGGTCTCAATTATACCTCAGACATTGTGAGTTATACAATGGTCTCATTTTACTTCTTAGACATTGTGAGTTGCACAATGGTTTCATTTCGTTCTCAGGCATTGTAAGTTAAACAATGGTCTCTAAGGACATTATTTTTCTTCATAGCTTTATACTATATTGTATTACACGAAGACCGTTATAATTTTGTTTACATGGAATTATGTATGAATCTAAGTATTACAAGTCTTGTATGGGCGGGACTTGTAATATAAGGATTGATATGATAATTGCTATGTAAACAAAACCCTCACAGTCTGTTTACATGATTTTAAATGTTAATCGTAAGTATTACAAGTCTTGTATGGGCGGGACTTGTAATAGGAGGATTGATACGATAATTGCTATGTTAACTCGTTTATAAGGACCTTCATCGTATTTACTCTAACCGAGTACTCATCAACTATTTTGAACACTATGTCGTTCTCCCCTGATTGTTTTACTCCCTGTCTTCGAGGACGAGTTTTAAACACTCGTCCCATACTCATTAGAGCACATGCATCGTCATGTCAACCACCTTGAAGGTTATGTGAGTACGCGTATTGAAATTGGGAATTATTAAGTAGGATGAATTATAATCACTTTTATTTTGAAAGTGATTTGACGCCTCTTCCAGTTTAAATAAATAAATTATAAATCAACCCAAACCAAACAGATTATCAATTCAAATATTTACATAAATATGGACGCTTCTCTTTAGCAAATAATAAATTATAAATGAGTTGCTTAATGGTATCCAGATATGAGACGAAGTATGAACCTGAACTTGATAATCACCAGAAACTGTAGAAAAAGGTTCTAGATGAGACACCTCGTGTCGTGGGGGCCTCTACATGCAGTAATCTTAAGGACTGTCGCTTGAACTACCTTTCATCTCATTCTTAAGTTATTACTTTTGCCGTTGCTAATCCTCGTGATCACGAACTGTTCGTAGAACTAACAGACTTATGGGTTAATATGGGTTGTTAGCTAATTAGTGTAACTAGCTAAAAATAAAGATGTTAACGGAAAGGCTATTTGGTTTTATTCCTAAAGTGCCTCTTTGTCACACGGATACACTTATATCACACTAGTGTGATCTTACTGCGGTCTGGTAATGATTTACTAGCACAAGTTCTAGAATAAACAAAATCACCGGCACACTCATAGCAAAAAGATTCAAGCATAAAAGATGTATGCTATATATGAAACATGCTCAAATCCTCACAATTTAGTAGAAAGGGCTATAAATGCGCTAGTGAATGTCACCGATCCTAGAATAGATTGCAATATGAACCGGGACACATCTCGAAATTTTCAAAATTACAATATTTCACCAGTGGATTGATCAAGTTATTCTAATATATTATCCTAAAAGCGTGAAAACAACTAGATAATAAGGGCAAACAAGTACACAAAAATTTTAAATTAGCCCAAAAATATGAAAATTTTAAAAATCAGTTTCATTTCCTTATTTACTCCCTCCACACTTAAGTTAAGTATTGTAACATCCGAGAATTTTCGAAATTTTGAATTACGATTTCAATCTTTGACTTTTATGGTCTGGTTTGACTTATAAGAACGATCATCTAAATCACGTATTCACGACTCGGACTCTAAAGCAATTTGATGTGAAACGACATTCCTGACAACTTTTTAGTTTTGTGACATGAGACCTGGAAACTTCAGAAGGTGAGACATGAAAAGCCCTCGCAAATTTAGAATCAAGAACGAGTACCGGCACAAAAAATAAATTAAATCACATTTAATTTCACGTTTATTAAATAAGAATATTTAAATAAATTATTTACCATTTTATTCAGAGTGACGTTTGTTGAAGACGCAAATATTCGAGTAAAAGGATCATTTTACGGACAAGTTTATCGAAAATATACAAAATAAATAATAAACGTTTTAAATAAATTTTATAAAACGTTTACGAAAAGTAGTCGAGTGAATACTCATTTTTATCAGAAAAATGATTTGGAAAACAATGGCGCAAGTTTCGCGCGTTGAATCATTCGTTAAGTCATCCAAACGAGTCCCGAACCGATAATTATCGAAACTATATTAAAAATTTACAAAAGGAACCCTAAACTATATGGGACATGCCACTTTCTATTAAAGTTTTAATATAAATATAAATTTTTATATTAAAAATTCTCATTTCCATCTCTTATACACACACACTCTCATATACCTCTCTCTCCCTCTCCACCAACCGCCGGCCAACCGCCGGCCAACCGCCATCTTCTCCGGCCAGCCGCCGCCGGAAAACTTTTCTGGCGACATTTTTCCGGCGAACCCAAAAATTATAAAAAGATAGACCAAGCCCGGATCTAACTCGAATTCCCCTATAACAACGCCGCCTCCCCCCACCCACCGACCCACCACAGCCACCGAACGACAGGTCATGTCACCGCCATCTTCACAACAACAAGAAGGGTTGCGTCCGGATTTTTGGTTTTTTTTTTTTGATTTTGTCTTCTCAAGGACACCAAATGGGTGCGTTGGTTTTTATAACCCGATTAGGGTGCTTTCGAGGGCCCCCTTCGACAAGAAAAAACCAACCAGGGTGCGTTGGTTTGGGTTATAAAGAGAAAGGGTGCGGGTGGGTTTGGACATAACCACCAAGGGTGCGTTTGGTAAATTGTAACAGCCACGAGGGGCGTTTGGTTTACTGTTTTTAACCGCTATAGGCTGCGTTCGGGTTGGTTTATGACCACAGGTGCGTGGGGTTGAATGTTGTCACTAGGAGCGATGGTTTTACCGTTCTCTCAGAAAAAGGGAGGTTTTGTTTTATGGGTTATCGAAGAGTAGGGTGCGTTTGGATTTGTTATAGTCGAATAAGGGGGGCGTTTGGCTGTAAAACACCCAAGGGTGCGTTTGGCTTAACAGCCACGCACAAGGGTGCGTTTGGCTTAGCACATGACAGAAATAGGGGCGTTTTGGTTTTTATAAACACCACGAAGGTGCGTTGGGTTCGGGTCTGGGTTTGGGTGGCAGCCACCCAAGTTAAGGGTGCGTGTTGTTTCGTCGCGAGCCACCTAGAGGTGCGTTGGTTTTTTATATAGAAAAAGAAAGGGGCGTATGATGTTGACAAGCCACTAGGGTGGTTTAAAATATCACAAAGGGCGGTTTGTTTTCGCAGCCACCACACCCACAAGGTGTGCGTGGGAGTGTCGGTCAAACCACCACAAAGGGTGCTTTGTTTTGGGTCTTGACAAAGCCCGGGATCGGTCGGGGTTTGAGGTGTTTCGGTCATGCCGCAAATGGTGCGTCGCGGGTTGGGCGGTTAACAAACCGACGACGGGGTGTCGGGTTAGGCTGTGGGACAGCCGGGGCGTCGGGTTGTTTGGTCGGATTGGTTTCAAAGAAAAGGGTCGTTTGTTATTTGTGACAACCGAAACGGGGCGTTTAGATTGTGTTGACACCTAAAAATGGTGCGTTTAATTTAAAAGTATTCGATTATTTCGTTTATATTATCGATAAACAATTGTATATAGGATGAAATCTGTATTAAACATTGCGACGTCTAATTAAATGTGATATTAAAATATAAAACGGGAATTGATATTAATCTATAAGCCATAAGAGACACATTTTAGATAAGATTTGAGTTAAAAACGGACTTTGGCGCGTTTTTGTAACGGTACATAGTGAGCAGAAAACGGAACGGGTGATTCGGGATTCGAGATTTTGATAAGTTAGACTTTGGTTTACAAAAGATAACAAATTATATTTTTACGGACGTTTTTGATAAGAAACAGACTTTTTAACTCCCAATAACGAAGAAACTGGAACGAAATCGAAATATACACTTTAGTAGAAAAATAGGTTATTTTTAATATATATTAAAAATGGCAGATTTATTAATTAAACAATTTGAGCACTTTCGAGTCCGTTTCAGCCTTCCGGCGAAACACGAAAGTTGTTCGTAATGACGTTTTATTTTGCCGCGAGGATTGACAGTTTTAAAATTAAGACATAGCGGGTCAAAACTAAAAGGTCGATTAATATATTATTTCAATTAATTATTTAAGACCACTGTTCGGTTCTAAAAACAGAAGGTCTAAAAATAGTATATTTCTTTAAATATTAGAGATAAGTTATATTGGACGGAAAATAGTATATATACATAAAATATACTAAGGGTTAAGGTTTAAAGACGCGCAAGTGGATTTCTCATCACATGTATATATGTAATGTTATCATATTAAAATATGTATGAATTCAGTCGATACGAATGTACCATCGATGATCGTGATTTAATACGTGTATATATAATAAAACGACATAATTATAGGTCAGAGGGCCGTGATCGTTGCAGATTCGATTGTCGATTTAGTTTGATTATTAGACCGTGGTCTTTGATCAGGTGAGTTATATCCCCATTTTTACTGGTTTTACATATATTTTTGGGTGAAACATGCTTGTTTACAAATGCATTTACAGGATTGTTTACAAATTGGTTTACATACTCATTTACATAGCTCGCTATGGGATACATTATTTGACTTTATTTTTGGTCACAAATACATACTTTACATTTGAAATGATTGTCGGATACATTGATTGGCGCCTGCGCCAACAAGTATATACATGCCGCGGCAGTTCTTGGAGGGAACACCCATGAGGGGAACACATTATTTTAAATCACTGCCCAGGTTGGTACATACTAGTCACGTCATAGCGCATGAACTGAAAATCTCTTGAGGTTACCGCGAATGTTATGAAATAGATCCAAATCGGGTGTGGATCCCTGTTCGGGTTGATTATCTAATCGCATAACAGAACATTATACGGTGATGTCCACGCGATTGAATAAAAAAGAATCTATTATTCGGCGGTTGACAACCCACTGTTCGAGTGACTAATTACTATCACTGGGAACAGAAACGTTAAGAACATGTCGGATCACGTTGGGACTACAGGGCCCCCAACAAATACATACTTGAAACATTTTGGTGACATTAAATTGGTCATGCATTCTTTATAAATCTTTGGGATAAGATTGGTACTTTTGGTGACATAAAATGTGTCGTGCATTCTTTATAAATCTTTGAGATTTTTACATGGTACTGTGATGATACAGTGGATTACATTCATATTTAAACTAATCTATGAACTCACCAACTTTAATGTTGACACTTTTAAGCATGTTTTTCTCAGGTGAATTAGATGCTTGGATTATTTGATGTGCATTGAAGTCTTTACATTCAAGTTTTTCATGGTGATGCAATTATGGGACAACTATTATTTTGATTTCAGAAAATCAACGAGATTGTTTTACAAACGACTACTTTAGGTAGAGGTCCGTTCGTCTTGTATCTATAACGCATGTGTATTATGAAGTAGCACCCCATGTGGTATTCCGCTGCGTTGTTATATTTTTGGGGTGTTTACAGATTGGTATCTACCCTGGTTCTAGAGAAACTAGTTTGCATATTTTACCCTAAACATAACCGCTTTCCCCAAACATTGCCATCACATCAAACATTTTCAAAGTGCATACACGCTACTTGCTTATGTGCTTACATTACGTGTTGCATTAAGTGCTTACGTGACATACATATATGTTAAATATATATGCTTACATCTTTGCGAATATCGCACGTTAATTTAGATAAGAGTTTATTTATAATAAAATACCAGAGTATTCTTAAGACATTGTGAGTTGCACAATGTCTCAATTATACCTCAACCATTGTGATTGTCAACAATGGTCTCAATTATACCTCAGACATTGTGAGTTATACAATGGTCTCATCTTACTTCTTAGACATTGTGAGTTGCACAATGGTCTCATTTCGTTCTCAGACATTGTAAGTTAAACAATGGTCTCTAAGGATATTATTTTTCTTCAATACCTTATACTTATTTATTACAACGAACCGTTATAATTTTTTTTGAATACCATGAATTATGGTATGAATCAATCTAAGTATTACAAGATCCTTGTATGGGCGTGAACCAAGGACTTGTAATATACGATTGATATGAAATAATTTCTCTATTAAACAATAACACGCGTCAACAGTTCTGTAATTCCATGGATTTATAGTGTAATAAGTAATTACAAGTCTTGTATGGGCGAGACTTGTAATAGGAGGATTTATATGATAATTGCTATGTTGACTGGTTCATCGAGACTTTTACCTGGTTTACTCTAACCAAGGTACTCATTACCTATCTTGAACTCTAGGTCGATATTATTGGGTAGTTTTACTCCCCGTCTCCGAAGACGAGTTTGGAACACTCGTCCCATACTCAGTAGAACACATGCATCGTCATGTCAACCACCTTGAAGGTTATGAGAGTACGCGAAATGGCAACCGGGAATTATTAAGTAGATGATTTATAATTTATTTATTTGAAAAGGATTAGGAACCGCCTCTTTAGTTAAATAAATAAATTATAAATCATCGAACCATAATTTGATCACATTCTTACATACATAAATTTTTGGAACCCTTCTTTATGTAAATAAGAAATTATAAATGATGGGCTTAATGGTATCCGATTATACACAGTAATGACCTGGAAATCAGATAATCACAAGAATCCGTTAAAAGGGTCTAAGACACAATCGTGTACCTTACTACTCAGTCAGAATCTAAAGGCCTTCACTTGAGCTACCTTATTACATTCTTAAGTAATTACTTTTGCCGTTGCTAATCCTTTCGATCACGAACTGTTCGTGGATCTAACAACCCTTGTTACACACTTGAGTTAATGGAGTTGATTCATCAACTAACCGACGAGTACCAGAAATCCGTACGTGCCTTAATTTTCGCATAACTCTCACGCGAGCTCCTCTCATTTATGAACTTTATTCTGGAATATTGTTTCTCGGAAGGAGTCCGCACCCTCTGCGTCCCATCACCATTTGTCATAGTTATTGTCCGTTATGGTGCGGTTGTTGGGGCCTGGAGTGGTCCCAGATTGTACACAACTTATCAACCTAAGTGCATGAAACCACCTTAAACAAATAAGCATACGCGAATAGTATTCAGTTTGAATTACTCATTGCAGACAAATAGTTCATAACCAATTTAAGTCATGAACTAATTAAGTACTGCCAAGTAAGTTTGGGGTACTTGCATCCATCAGCCACGTTGATGTGAATTATCGAACCTTACAGATAGTAGAAACGAGACTCCGACCTCGGACATTTAGAAACTTTTACAAACATACTCACGCGACTACACCTTCTTCTTGGGTTTTCACTATAATGAACTTTCCTTATAACGCCGGTTTATACTAGTCGTAAGATATGTAATGATCATATCTTGCGATACCCATTGATGGATTAAATATCCTGGACAAACCTAGGCCAAAATTTCGGTAGATTAGAAGTGTAAAACACCAAAATATTGCTGAATAAAAGTTATCAGCGTCTTGTTTAAGAGAGCGAGTTTATTACCTTAAAATCTTTCCTTGATCACACAATCGATAACAATACACAATTTAATACTCGGGACAAGATTTCTTTAAGGGGTAGGTATTGTAACATCCGAGAATTTTCAAAATTTTGAATGATGATTTTAATCTTTGACTTTTAGGGTCTGGCTTGACTTATAAAAACGATCATCTAAATCACATTTTCACGACTCGGACTCTAAAGCAATTTGATGTAAAACGACATTTTGAACAACTTTTTAGTTTTGACCGAGACCTAGAAACAGTTAGAAGGTGACTGAAATGCCCTCACAAGATGTTTAGAATCAAGAACGAGTACCGCACAAAAAATAAATAAAAATTACATTTATTTATTCACGTTTTATTAAATAAGAATATTTAATAAATTATTTAACATTTTATTCAGTGACGTTTGTTGAAGACGCAAATATTCGAGTAAAAGGATCATTTTACGGACAAAGTTTATCGGAAATATACAAAATAAATAATAAACATTTTAAATAAATTTTATAAAACGTTTACAAAAGTATCGTAGTAGAATAATCATTATTTATCAGAAAAATGATTTGGAAAAAAACAATGGCGCCAAGTTCCGCCAGTTGAATCTTCGTTTCAGTCATCCAAACGGAGTCCGAACACGATAATTAACGAACTATATTAAAAATTTACAAAAGGAACCCTAAACTATATGGGACATGCCACTTTCTATTAAAGTTTTAATATAAATATAAATTTTTATATTAAAAATTCTCATTTCCATCTCTTATACACACACACACTCTCATATACCTCTCTCTCTCTCCACCAACCGCCGGCCAACCGCCATCTTCTCCGGCTAGCCGCCACCGGAAAACTTTTCCGGCGACATTTTTTCCGGCGAACCCAAAAATTACAAAAAGATAGACCAAGCCCGGATCTACTCGATCCCCTATAACACGCGCCTCTACCACCCACCGACGCCACCACAGCCGCCACGACAGTCATGTCACCGCCATCATCACAGCAACAAGAAGGGTGCGTCCGGTTTTGTTCTCAGTCACCAAATGGGTGCGTTGGGTTTTATAACCCGATTAGGGTGTGTTCGGGCTCGACAGAAAAACCAACCAGGGTGCGTTGGTTTGGGTTATAAAGAGAAAGGGTGCGGGTGGGTTTGGACATAACCACTAAGGGTGCGTTTGTTGGGTAAATTGTAACAGCCACACCCGAGGCTTTGGTTTACTGTTTTTAACCGCTATAAGAATACTGCGTTCGGGTTGGTTTATGACCACGAGGGTGCGTGGTGGTTTGATAGTTGTCACTAGGGTGCGATTGGTTACCGTTCACCAGAAAAGGGGTGTTTGTTTTATGGGTTATCGAAGAGTAGGGTGCGTTTGGATTTGTTATAGTCAAATAAGGGGGCGTTTGGCTGTCAAAACAGCCCAAGGGTGCGTTTGGCTTAACAGCCACGCACAAGGGCGCGTTTGGCTTAGCACATGACAGAAATAGGGGCGTTTTGGTTTTTATAAACACCACGAAGGTGCGTTGGGTTCGGGTCAGCCACCACATAGGGTGGGTTATGTGGGCAGCCAACCTAATTAGAGGTGCTGTGTTTTCGTCGCAAGCACCAGTGCGTTGGTTTTTATATAGAAAGCAAGAAAAGGATCGTTTGATTTGACAGCCACTAGGGGTAGATAAAAATCACAAAAGGGCTGTTTGTGTTTCGGCAGCCACCACGACCCACAAGGGTGCGTGGGGTGTCGGGTCAAACCACCAGCAAAGGGGTGGCGTTTGTTTGGGTTTGACAGCCGGGGATAGGGGCGTCGTTTGTTGGTTATTGGGTTTCCGGGTCAGCCGCAAAGGGTGGCGGTCGGTTGTTGTTGGTAACACCGACGACGGGGTGTCGGTTTAGCTGTGGACAGCCGGGGCGTTGGGTGTTAGGTCCGGGTTGGTTTTGCAACGAAAGGGTCAGCGTTTGGTATTCTTACACCTGAAACGGAGTGCGTTTGATTGTGTTGACACCGAAAAAGGGTGCTTTAAATTAAAAGTATTCAATTAATTTCGTTTATATAATCGCTAAAAAATGTAAAAAGTGAATGAAATCTGGTTAAAAAACTTGCGACTCTAAGTAAAATGGATATAATATTTAAAACGGGCATTGATTATTAATCTATAAGCCTAAGAGGACACATTTTTAGATAAGATTTGAGTTAAAAACGGGAACTTTGGCGCGTTTATGGTAACGGTAATAGTGACAGAAAACGGAAACGGTGATTCGGGATTCGAGATTTTGATAAGTTTAGACATTGGTTTACCAAAAGATAACAAATTATATTATTTTACGGACGTATTTGATATGCAACGGACTTTTAAACTCCCACTAGACGAAAAACTGAACGAAAATCAAATATACACTTAGAGAAAAATAGGTTTATTTATTAATATAAATTAAAAAAGGCGAGATTTATTAATTAAACGATTTGAGAACTACTTTTCCGAGTCGTTTTTCAGCCATCGGCGCAACAACAAAAGTTGTTCGTTAATGGAACGTTTTTACTTTTGCCTCGAGATGCCAGTCTTTTAAAATTAAGACATATCGGGTCAAAACTAAAAGTCGGTTTAATAATTATTTCCAATTAATTATTTAATACCACTGTATCGAGTTTGCTAAATACCAAAAGGGCTAAAAATAGTACTTCTTTAAATATTAGAGAATAAGTTTATATTGGACGTGAAAATATATTATACATACAATATACTAAGGGATAATGTTATAAAGACTGCGCAAGCTGGATATCTCATCACAGTATATAAGTATGTATGCATAAAAAAATACTGTATGATTTCGTCGATACGATGTACGCATCGTCGATCGCATTTATACTATATTATAATAGAACGACATAATTATAGGTCGTGGCCGTGATCGTTGCAGATTCGTGTGATTTATTTGGATTATTAGATCGTGGTCTTTGATCAAGGTGAGTTTATAGCTCCCATGTTTTTAGACAGGATTTACAGATATTTTTTGGGTGAAACATGCTGTTAACAAATGCATTTTACAGATTGTTTATAAAATTGGTTTACATACACATTTAACATAGCTCTACTAAGGGATACATTATTTGACTTCAATTGATGGTCACAAATACATACTTTACATTTGAAATGATTGTCGGATTACGATTTGATTGGCGCCTGCGGGGCCAACAAGTATTACATGCCCGGGTGTTCTTGGAGGGAACACCCATGAGGGGAACACATTATTTTAAATCACTGCCCGGGTTGGGTACATACAAGTCTACGTCATAGCGTCATGAACTGTAAATCACTTGGAGGGTGAGCGCGAATGTTATGAAATAGTCCAATTCGGGTGTGGATCCCTGTTATCGGAGAGGAATAGCTATCGCAGGTAACGAACATTATAGCGTGATGTCCACGCGAATGATATAAAATAGATCTATTCGGGATTGACAACCCCCGTTCGGGTGACTAGCTATCACTGGGAACGAACGTTATAACATGTCGGATCACGTTGGGACTACAGGGCCCCCAACAAATACATACTTGAAACATTTTGGTGACATTAAATTGGTCATGCATTCTTTATAAATCTTTGGGATAAGATTGGTACTTTTGGTGACATAAAATGTGTCGTGAAAAAGCATTCTTATAAATCTTTGAGATTTTTTACATGGTACATGTGATGATAACAGTGGATTACTTCAATTTATTAAACTAATCTATTGAACTCACCAACGTTCATGATTACACTTTTAAAGCAGTTGTTTTTCTCAGGTGAATTAGATCTTGTATTATTTTGATGTGCATTGGGAGTCCTTTACATTCAGTTTTCATGAATGATGCAATTATGAGGACAACTATTAATTTTTGATTTCATAAAATCAACGAGATTGTTTTACAAAACGACACTTTTTAGAGGATCACAAAAATTTTAAATTAGCCCAAAAATATGAAAATTTTAAAAATCAGTTTCATTTCCTTATTTACTCCCTCCACACTTAAGTTAAGTATTGTCCTCAATGTGAAAAATAAACTTCAAAGTATGAAAATAGGGAAATAAAAATATAAGAAAAACCAAACTTCCCGGGTGAAAGAAATTGCGACCGAACTCCATATAATAAAATGCTACGTAAATGCTAGCATAAGCGTGTATGATTAATCGATTTCGCCTCCAAGCATCTTCCTCCATCACCTGCTGCAATTATTCATACAAAACAAAACAAACTAACAAACGCAATGCAAGCAACAATAATATATTAAACATTACGAGCATGTAACACCCCACACTTACGATTTTACAAGTTGAAAAATATTTTTGTAAAGGGTGTATATATTTATTTAAAATAAAACAAACAAAAAATTAAA